>QAOA01001840.1:10288-48956 GCA_003255065.1 Cercis canadensis | reverse complement strand
ACCATTATTAATATCATGCCTCAAATCCATGAGACAGCTTTTTAAGTAGGAAATCGATTCTACAGACTGGCCCTGTTCAAATGGTGGAACCTACAATTTATTTTCGATCTTCTATTATGATCATCAACAGCAACATATCACTCTATTTTTATTTTTCTCAATGTCAATCATCCATATCTATTGTTTTTATTTTTTTCCTAAATACAATTGATCTATTATCTGTATACACGTATATGATTGGTCTACTATCATTATCTATACTAAAACTATTATATTGCCACTAGCTTCTTATTAATACCAAACGTCTAGGGTACCACCAAAAATAAATAACCAAGATGATATAATACAATAGTTTAGAGAATATGGATTGATCCATGCACTTCTCCTCATGTGATTCATGTGCCTAAAATTCTAATAAATCAAAGGCAATTTAAAATGTTGGTCGGTTTTGCCATTTCATTTAAGCAATTTATTTTGTATATTTTCATAAAATTTTAAAAAAATTCATAAAAATATATCAATTCTAATGTGAAAAGGGTCGACTTTAACTTTTTTGATCCCTTTCAATGGACCAAAATTAAAATGCTGGAGAGATCCTTTTAATTTTCAGATCATATATTATTTGATATAACATATCTGAGGAGGCAGGAAAATGGCAAGTGAAAGAGAACTGGGACGCCTACTAATACCAGATTGCAAGGTTCTCGTGTCATTTCCTTCCCTTCTTTGACAATTTGCTAACCAAATTCGACGGCAAACATCAACCACATAATTGGAGAGAATCCAAATTTTGATTACATGGTCATAATGCATTATTCTCTTTCTTTTTTCCGTACGTTGGAAATAGATTTAAGATCTCCACGGAGTACCCTTTAACTAATATCTCATTTTCTGCAGAAAATAGGGACTTTACTGATTGGAAAAAAAAAAAAGGTTAGGCATCTTTTACTAAGAAAATACGGACTTTACTGATTGGAAAAAAAAAAAGGTTAGGCATCTTTTACTTGATATTTTTTGATGTCATATCTGAGGAGGCAAGAAAATTAAGTGAGACCGCAATGCCAATGAGTTATGAGAAGACCATCATGGAACCTTCCAGGTATTTCCTCCCCCTTCTTGTTTTTTCGTCAAAATCGTGAAACAGATGAAGCAAATAGACGTTGTTATCAAATTCCAAGACCAAAAGAAAAAAAAAAAATCACAATAATATAAATAATTTAGGGAATCGAAGCTTAGAATACAGAAAAAAGTGAGACCCATATGGGATTGAAGGGACCTATGTCTTGGGGACGGTGAGGACAGGACTTGCCTTATCTTATTGGAAAAATGCACCTTCATTTGTGACCTTACATTACCTTACCTAGCTTGGAAAAGAGAAAGTGGGGGGAATGGAGTGACTGGTGAAGGTGTAAAAGCTTTTTTTTTTTTTGTTGTTGGTAATATGAGGGTGTAAAAGTTTATCTATGATGTTGGATGGCATATATTCTAGGGCATCGTTGTCCTCTTATGACACCATGGTGGACTACTATTTTTATTCTCTTTGTTTTGTTAAAAGTGTTTGTTTGCTGAGAATGGTGGCTATAGCTAGCTAACGGATCAGTTCAGTCCAGCTAGAGCTGGGCCACATTGGGCTGTGGGCCAAAATAGGACAGGCCAGCAAAATCACAGCTCAACCCAGCCCATTTCAAGCTACCGGCTTAAAACGAGCTAAAATTTGTTTTTTAATTTTTTTTGTCATGTTTATTTTTTAGAAAATATGAGAATATATTAATTATGAAATATTAAATATTAATATACTTAATCAAAATACAAACTCAAATAAACTTATAATAATAAACTATTAATGTGTCATTAACCACATACTAATTAAAAAGTATTTAGAACAACAAATTCAACAATAAAGTCACTTGAGTCTTAACTAAAATAAATATAATAAATTACTAATGTCCCAAAACTCTTGTATTTCGAGATGGGCATTTGTGCAAATGACGCCATAAACAATTTGTTCCACACTTTGTCGGATGGGTACTATTTCTTCAATGTTATTTGGGGTTTCTTATGGGTTTCATAGCTTTTAATGAAGTGAGTATGGTTTATTTTCCATCTACATGGTAATTTCTGGGTGAAATTTGCTACCTCTAGACTTCAGCGCTTAGCGCTGTGAAACCAGTGTTGGGCGCTGGCACCTTGGCCTCGAAAAGTGCTGTTGTTGGACCTCTAGCACTGAGCGCCAGCACCCCAGAGCCTTCCATCCACTTGATTTTTCATATTAAGCCTTCAACTTCAATTTTTCTAATACCCTACTTGTAAAAACAATAAAAAGGGGTATATTTAGGACATAAATTTGGACTCTCTTACCTTATTATAATGTAAGTATGTTTCCTCTATGAACTTCATTAAATCAATCTTAGAAAGACTAAGTAGTAAGAGATTTAGCTTTTCTTAAAACTTTAGGGTATCAAAATGGGTGAAAGAACGAAACTGGGAAGTGCTGGCTTATGCTGGAGATTGGAAAAGGAGAGGCGCCGACTGCGTTAGTGAGGAGAGGCAAAGAGGGGGAGAACTAGAGTGTGAGAAATGAAATTGAGTTAGGAACTTAGGGATTGCTTTGAAGAATCAAGGCAATTAAAAGCTGAAGAGAAAAAACAAAAAAGAGCAAAACGGGCCAACTCGGCCTAAACCAAATTGGGCCACAAGCCAAATCGAGTTGGACCAAATTGGCCCAATTTTATATTAAAACTCAACCCACTATTTTATTGAACCCCATCAGGCTGGCCCCCAGGTTCAGCCCATTTTTCCAGCTCCTATTCCTTGCAAAGGGAAGAGGTGTTCGCCCGTTAGTCTTTAAAAAAATGTAAAATGAATGAAACGTTTTTATTTGTGACTTGTAAGGTTGTAATGTTGTGTTTGACTTGTAACTTGTGATGACACGTCATAATTAAAATAGTCCGACACGAGTAGCAGCCCCAATGGACATGCTTACCAATAATGAGTCAGCTCAGGTACTCGTATCCTTCTCCTGCGCTTAATTTGATCATTTAAGGTAAGGCATTGAATCTGACTCATGTTTGGAGTTGATTATCCAATATAAGCAGCTTTAAATAATCAATCTAAGCAATCATAATTGATTAATTAAGGAATTGGTATTGCGAAATGGATAAAATATATAAACATATGTAATTCGAATGCAAATTGGATGGTATTAAATTAAAATTATTAATGAGTTAAGTCAAGCAAGAAATTGGACAAGTAACTGATCAAAGATTGACCAAGGCAAACAGGCAACACAAAGACGATACCCGCGAGAGAAGAAATGTCTTGTCCAAATCGCAGAATCATGCACAATCTGAGGATAAAGGAGCTCATAAATGATGTTTGACATGCATAAATAATGCAATGATATCGACAGATAAAACTTGCCAAAATGCAAATGTCGCTAGAATTCTCCCCACTGCCACTTTTATTTCATGCATTGGACGCAGCACCCAAAAGCTTTGCTTGCTCCCCCACAATGTTTGCGACAGAACCCACCATCGCCCTTTTCTACTGTGAATACTTAGAGACAACATCTTTGTTACTGCTCTTCTCTGCCGTCTAAACTGATTCCCGCCGGAAAAAATAGACAAGCTTGAGACACAAAAAATGAATCACGAAATGCAAAAGCAAAGAGTTTGAAATGAATCGAATTATTGGAAATGCAAAACAGTTGGAGTCGAGAGCCAGTGTATCATGTTGTTGTATGTGCAGAACAAAGCGCAGCGCCAAAACAAAAATCCCCTTCCCACCAACATAAACCACAGAGATACATTACAAGCTTAAATTTTGATCTAGAAACCCTCAGACAATGCTCTTAAACTTTGTATGCAATAAAAGCCCAGTAGCTCTCGATGCAACAAAAGTCCAGTGTATCGCTTTGGTTCTCCATGCTTTAATCGAATGGGTCTCCAGAGAAATGAGTTCAAGGCAGAGCAACCTCCATCAAGAAGTGAAGGTTAGCCATGTTCGATTTTTTTTCTTTTCCGTAAAAAACCTTTATACTCAAGATTTTTGAATTATTTTTACCAAGCACAAATTCCAAATATTGCTCCTCTGTCAAAATTATCCCAAACTTAAGTTGGGGAGCACCTGTATTTCTTGCCATTAAGAGTCCTGGACTGTATTCCAGCTTTAATTGAGCTTATCCTGATCATGATTAAAAACTGGAAATACTACCCCAAGATGATGTTCAGATGCATTCAGACAAAAGAATAATCAGAAAAATGTTAAGCTGAATTTTTTTTTGTCATTATGTATAATCCAGAGATCTAAACATATCACCTATATAAAATGTTATACACCAGCTCTATCTTCATATTTCTTTATAAAGCACCTTAACAAAGTTTATAATCTGGGTGTTGGAATCAGTACTTTTTATTTAGTGCAAACTAAGATGCCAGCAAGAGAGACTGATTATGAAAAAAAAACATACCAAAGGTCTCTCAACTAGGATGTTTGATTATCTTCTGTATAACCACTGTCCTTGCTCTACTTATTTCACGACTACATTTATCAGCATGCTGAGTTAAACTCTCCATGGTCTCCATAAAAGTTTCCATCTTCTTCTTGATCTCAGCCATTGCAAGCTTTACAGCATCCTCATCTCTAAGAGCAAAATCAGCATTCTGCAATAGTGACTCAATCTCTATTTCCAATTTGTTGACGAGTATCCGGATGCTATCCAAGTCCTTCAATGTAATGTAAGTACCAACCTGCATTGAGCTGATTACCTCCCTTTGTCCTTTCAGAGCTTTCTCGTAGCCCTTAAAAAGTGAGTTACACCATTTTCCCACTGACCCTATTGGAACAGCCAATGCACCAGCCAAAGCTGTCACAACAGGTGGTGCAGCAATGGCAGCAGCTACCACCGAGAAAATCAACACAGAAACAAATGCAGCAACGAAGATGACATTTGACACCCTCCTCCATGTCTTCAAGGATTTCAATTTCTTATCAAGCTTTCTCTTCCTGGCAAGTAATTTATCCAGCATTGATACCTGCTGCTTATAAACTGACTGAAACAACAAATAAAACTCTTCTGTAAACGGGTCCCCAGCTTCCTTGAAATTCTTTAACTCTTGCAATGTCTTTGCATACCTCACCCCTTCAACCCCATTTTCCACCTCTTCCTCAAAATAGACAAGTGCTGACTTAATTATTACCTGGTTATCACGTGCACGTCTTAAGCATTTCTCAAGAGCATTACAGAAGTCCAATGTTTGGAGACTATTATCAAAAAAATCATTCACCAAGGAGAATAAGTCTTGGTTGTTCCATACATCTCTCTTGCATTCTAGAATGACTTTTACTACTTCTTGATTCATCTCAAGCAGACTATCAGTCACTTCTCTGAGTGAGTCAAAAGATAAGGAGCGAACCTCAACCCCATTGGCAAGCGAGCTGATTACCCTGTTGGTACGCTCCTGAATGGTTGCGTCGAAGGATTGTAAGTTGGGATCGTGCATACAAGCAGCTTCGTAAGAGCTCAAATCAGCCTCGAACCGGGAATTGGCACCCATTTTCACAGGTGATGGGATATCACCACTACTTGTCTTGCTGGACTGTCCTCCCATCATCGCTGAATTTGGTCCAAATAGGAGATAATAAACACGAGATTATCAAAAATCGACGACCCGCTCATTCAGATGCAAAATACAGAAAGATTGGCTTATTCTTCCCTCTTGCAAATCTAAGCAAATGCCCAAAATCCAGATGATAAAAAGTTTCTAAATTAGCAAGTTTGGGCTTGAGAAAGATATACGCTTTGACCTTGGCTAGATCTCAGGAGCCCAAAGTCAATCCTTCAGTTGGGAAGATAGAATGGGACCAGATGAAAATCAAGAACATTCAAATCCAACCGTATAATTCTCAGGTATATATCTATCTGCCAGTCCAATAATGCGATGAGGATAAGTATTAATTACCTGGGTTTCAGCTGAATTGCCCTCCCCTTCAATTCTTCCACCAAAAGCAAACAGCGGCAAAACCCCATTGAGTATTAATTACCTGGGTTTAAGTAAAACCCCATTGAGAATCCCAGATGGAGATTGATGCCTAAATATTGGAAATTTATGGTAGTCACAAGTTAGTGACAGCTTTAATTGAAGCACTGACTTTGTAAACCAGTAAAAGCAGTAGAGATGTTAAGATTTTGCTAAGGCGGTGACCGAGTAACGAGATGGCTTGGAAGTTTCAAACCAAGTACAAGCCAAAGAAAATGAAAGTGGAAGGAAGCGAGAGAAAAATGTTTTGGAAATGTCGGCTGGGTGCTGAGCTACATCGTCTTGCAGGGTTTGTTGTCCACTTTGTTTCAACTTTCAAGCTTCGATCACGCACGCGTGTTGACTCTCTTGTCTGTGCGAATGGCTGAATGCCAAGCAGGTACGCTAACTCTTAACAAGAGAAAGGACCGAGGCGGAAACGACGAGGATGTTTCAACCATTAATTAACTTCTTGTTTCGTTAATGAAATTATTTTTCTTAGTTAGCTATACGGTGGTTATGAAGAAGAAAATAAAAACACATTGATAAAAGATCTCAATGACCATGTGGTGGCTAACCCATGATGAAGAGCCTTATCCAAAACTCTGCCAGGCTGAAGACTTGACCCTTAAGCCTTTTGTTTAAATTTGAGTAAACCTACATTTGAGTCCCTAAAAGATTGAAGTTCCAACAAAATGGTCCTTAAAAGATATATAACTACAAATTGGTCCTCGAAAGATAGGACATCCATAACAAAATAATCCTCCGTTAGTGAAAGTTGTTAACAGGTAACGGTTTTGCTGATGTGTCACCGTTAAATGCTGAGGTGGCATGTTAAAAGCTTACGTGGCATTTTAAATGGGGAGAATCAGCTGATGACATGGATTTACAAAAAAAAAAAAACTTGAAAAATGCAAACTTCATCTAGACGGCGTCGTTTCTACTGAATTTCTGATTTCTGATTCAGCTGGGCAAGTGGGCAGCATCTTCCTTCNCTTCAACGACTTAACCCAGATTTGTACGAGTTCTACCAAGCGCTTCACTCGTCAGAGTCGAGTTCTCTTCAGCAGGGGAGAATTGGTGGCTAACCCATGATGAAGAGCCTTATCCAAAACTTTGCCAGGCTGAAGATTTGACCCTTAAGCCTTTTTGTTTAAATTTTAAAATTTAAGTTTTATTTTGTTGAGTTACGTAAGATAACTTTAGCAAGTTTGAATTTGAAATTCTGTTGAGTTTGAACTTTCGTTAGCTGATCTCCAGCTATGTTGTTACACTCCCCGAGCTATTTAAGGAGATAGCTCAATGAATAAAGGCAGAGTATTGAGTTGCAGAAATCAAATAGTTCCTCTGGTGTGACTCCAGCTTTATCCGAGAGAGTGTGAGGGAGAGACTCCTTACCATTTTCTCATTAGTCTTTAGGTTTAATACAGCTTTATCCAAGAGTGTGTGAGGGAGAGACTCCTTGGCATATTTCTTTATTATCCTTTAGGTTTTCTGCATCAATTTTGGCATCAGAGCCTGGTTCTTTCATTCATCGTAGACATGAGTACAAGAAGTGGACGACAATATAACAATGGTGACAGACTCACACAAGAGCAACGTGATGAAATGCTGCTTCAGATGACTAATCAACTACACAATCTTACTCAGCAAATGGAGGTCGTATGGAATCAAGTCTTTCCTAACCAGGAAAATCGCCAGGAAGATCGTGGTGATGGAGAAAACCAGAGCATCAACAACGAGCAAGATGGAGGTGTTGGTGGGGAAAACAATGGTGAGAACAATCGACATCCCAGAGGTGGCAATGCTGGCCGTTTTCCTCTGCTATACCGTCAGCCTAGGGAGCACGAACACTTCGACGACGCATCTAAGCGAATTAGAGTGGATGTACCTGATTATCATGGGAGTTTAGACCCAAACAGCTTTCATGATTGGCTAATGTCACTGGAAGACTATTTTGAATGGTTTAATATGGCAACTGAAAAAAAGGCTCGATTTGTAAAGATGAAATTGAAGGGACAAGCGAGAGTATGGTGGCATAGTATAGAAGAGCAACTACATCGACGCAGACAACCACCTATTACTGATTGGGATGAGATGAAGCTCCGCCTCAAAGAGAAATTCCTACCACTGGATTATGAGGATACTCTTTTTGAAGAATTATTAGCACTAAAGCAAGGAAACTTGACAGTAGAAAATTATACTGCCAAGTTCAATGAACTCACTATACGTAGTCAAGTAACAGAGACGGATAGACAAGCTTTAACTCGTTTTAAGACTGGACTACGAGAGGACATTCGGAAAGAGTTGACTGTGGCGCGGTTATTCAGCCTAGAGGAAGCATACCAGCTTGCTCTTCGAGTAGAAGCCCAGCAGAAATTGTCCAGTTTGAGGCGAGGAGGAAATTTATTTGGGCGCAGTGATACTCGGGGAATTTCATTTCCTGGGAAACTTACAGCAAGCAACGTGACTATAACCAAGGAAAATGGGGAGAATAGTACAGCCAAAGGAAAAGAGACAATTGCTGCAAAAAGAGGACCAATTGAGTGCTATAAGTGTGGAGGAAAGGGCCATTTTGCTATAGTATGCCCTACAAAAAATCAACGTTTTGCGCTTATTTGTGAAGAAGATGAAATAGATGCAGGGAAGTGCAAGGTGGGTGAGTTAGCTGTGGTACAAGATGCCGAAGAAGAAGAGGTGCCAGAAGTTGAGTTAGAAGGATCAGAGCTGCCCATATGCGTGGTTCGAAGAATTCTAACAGCTGGTCACAAACAGAAAGCTAACGAAGATGACTCTTGGCTGCGCACAAATATTTTTCATACCAGAGTTGAGCATCAAGGTAAAGCAATGAACTTGATCATTGACAATGGAAGTGGGATGAACATTGTATCCCTTGATTTGGTCGAGAAACTAAAGCTGAAGCAAGAACCCCATTCTAAACCGTATCGAGTTAGCTGGATTGATGATTCATCAATGACTGTTAACACCCGATGCTTAGTTTCTTTCTCCTTGGGAAAAGACTTCGGTGAACAAGTTTGGTGTGATGTGTTGCCCATGAAAGCATGCCATATTCTTTTGGGGAGACCTTGGTTGTACGACAGGAAGGTGCAATATGATGGGTATTCAAACTCATATTCACTAACCTGTGGGAGCAAGAAGATTCGATTAAAACCCATGAGAATCACTGATTTTCAGAAGGCAGAGGATTTTTCTTCCTCTAGAACACTTTCCATGCGTCAGTTTGAAGAAGAGAGTAAGGAATCAAGAGCTATATTTGTATTAGTCTCACGTGAGGTTTCTATAATGCAGGAGAGTAATATCCCACCAGATTTTATCTCTATTTTGGAGGATTTTTCAGACTTAGCTCCTGAAGAACTCCCTCGGCAATTACCTCCCATGCGTGATATCCAGCATGCAATTGACCTCATCCCAGGGTCAGCGTTACCAAATCATCCGGCATATCGACTCAATCCAAAAGAGTATGAAGAGCTGAGGAAACAAGTGCAAGATCTCTTGGAAAGGGGATTTATTCGAGAGAGCATGAGCCTTTGTGCATGTCCTGCACTACTCACACCAAAGAAGGACGGTACGTGGCGTATGTGTATTGATAGTAGAGCTATAAATAAAATAACTGTTAAGTACCGTTTTCCTATTCCTCGCTTGGATGATATGCTAGATTTATTACACGGTTCTACAATATTCTCAAAAATCGATTTAAGAAGTGGCTACCATCAGATTCGAATCCGACCCGGAGACGAATGGAAAACCGCCTTCAAAACAAAAGATGGGTTATATGAATGGATGGTCATGCCATTCGGATTGACCAATGCCCCAAGTACGTTCATGCGAGTAATGAATCAAATATTGAGGCCATTCTCCGGTAGGTTTGTTGTTGTATATTTTGATGACATCCTTATTTATAGTCGAAATAAGGAAGAGCATAAAGACCACATCAGACAAGTTATGCGGGTATTGAGGAAGGAACAACTTTACATCAATTTAAAAAAGTGCTCTTTTGCTACTTCTCAAGTCATTTTTTTGGGTTTCATTGTCTCCACAGAAGGAGTGCTAGCGGATCCTGAAAAAATCTGTGCTATCAAAGAGTGGCCTACACCCTCAAACATTCATGAAGTGAGGAGTTTTCACGGGTTAGCTACTTTTTATCGCAGGTTCATTCGCAACTTCAGCACCATTATGGCACCCATAACTGAGTGCATGAAATAAGGGGCCTTTCAATGGAGTCTTGCAGCTATGCGTGCCTTTGAGGAAATCAAAGAGAAATTAACTAATGCCCCTATTTTGAAATTACCAGATTTTGAGCAGGTCTTTGAAGTTGCATGTGATGCTTCTCACGTTGGTATAGGCGGGGTGCTAAGTCAAGGAGGTCACCCAATCGCTTTTTTCAGTGAAAAACTGAATGAAGCTAAAAAAAAATATTCAACCTATGATCTTGAATTTTATGCACTCATTCAAACCTTGAAGCATTGGAGGCATTATTTATTGCATCGTGAGTTTGTTTTATTTACAGACCATGATTCATTGAAGTTTATTAACTCCCAGAAGAAGTTGAATGCAAGGCATGCTGGTTGGGTGGATATATTGCAAGAGTTTAGTTTTGTTTTGAAGCACCGAAAAGGCATTGAAAATAAAGTAGCAGATGCCTTGAGCAGGCGGTCCCACGTACTCACCATTTTGTCTTCTTCTATTATTGGCTTTGATGAGATAAAAAAGTTGTATGCAGATGATCCCTTCTTTGGTCCAATCATTTCGGACCTCTATCAAAACAAGCTGAACTCTCATATGGGCTATTTGTTGAAGGAGGGATTCTTGTTTAAAGGTTGCAAGTTATGTATTCCTGATTCATCCTTAAGGGAGCACCTAGTTCGAGAGTTGCATGGCGGGGGGTTAGCTGGTCATTTTGGGCGTGATAAAACTACAGCTCTAGTGGAGGATCGATTTTTCTGGCCATCTTTGAAACGTGATGTTGTCAAAGTTATCAAGATGTGTCGCACATGCCAACTTGAAAAGGGGTCAAGAACAAATGCTGGATTATACACACCGTTACCCATTCCTCATGCTCCTTGGGAAGATCTTAGTATGGATTTCATACTTGGATTACCCAAAACTGTTCGTGGTCATGATTCGGTATTTGTTATCGTTGATAGATTCTCAAAAATGGCACACTTTGTGCCATGCTCAAAAACATATGATGCTTCTCGGGTTGCCTCCTTATTTTTACGAGAAGTAGTCTGTCTCCATGGCTTACCAAAAACCATTGTCAGTGATAGGGATGTGAAGTTTGTAAGTTATTTTTGGAAAACATTGTGGGCAAAGCTTGGCACCCGTTTGAAATATTCTAGTGCCTTTCATCCACAAACGGACGGTCAAACAGAGGTAGTAAATCGAAGTCTTGGAAACTTGCTGCGTTGTTTAGTTCGTGATCATGTTACTTCATGGGATTTAATACTACCAAACGCTGAATTTGCCTATAATAGTTCTGTCAATCGGACTATTGGAATCTCCCCTTTTGAGGTGGTCAGTGGTATCAAACCACGACAACCGATTGATTTGTTACCTCTACCCATTACGTCAAGAGTTAGTGAAAGTGGTGCAGATTTTTCTAATCATATCCAGTCGTTACATGAAGAAATAAAACAACGTTTGGCAGTCAACAATGATTTCTATAAACAGCAGGCCGATAAGCATCGTAGGAAAGTTGAATTTGAGGAGGGAGATCTTGTTCTAATGAGGTTAAGGCCGGAGCGTTTCCCACGTCACAGTTACCAGAAGTTACATTCAAAGAGAGCAGGTCCGTTTAAAATTCTCAAGAAATTAGGCACTAACGCTTATGTACTTGAGTTGCCGGAGGATTTGCAGATTAGCCCCATTGTTCTCCCTCGCCGCCGCCCTCGCTCGCCGCTCGGTCTCTCTCCCTCTCTCGCCCAGTCGCCCTCGCCGCTCGTGCTCGCCTGCTCGGTCTCTCCCTCGCCGCCGCCCTCGCCGCTCGGTCTCTCCCTCGCCACCGCCCTCGCCAAGTCGCCGCCGCACTCGCCAAGTCGCCGCCGCCCTCGCCAAGTCGCCAGTCGCCGCCGCCATAGCACTAAGCTTCCTCGGGTAGTAAGGTATTGCCGCCATAGCCTCTATGAAATTTAATCTATCTTGCCAGGCTGTTGAAATTTATGCGTGCAGTGCAATCTGCAACATTTGCTTTTCATTATTAATGTATTTCATCCCTTGTCCAAATTTTTATCAAATTAATCTTAAGCTTGTTTAGATGTGTCATATCAGACTATCAGTACATATTCTTAAGCTTGTTTAAATTTTTGTGCTGAAAAGAGAAACAAAACAACTCTGTTCCTGAATTGATTTACATCAGTGACAGTGAGCAAGATGACACTAATGTTCCAGCATCTACTTACAATATTTATAGCTACATATCAGCCTTCTTGTTAGACTTTAACTGCTTGAACTAATGTCTCAACGGATGATTTTAAAGACAGAGAGAAACCTGTTGGCTTTAAGGAGAGCTAGCACAGCGAAGAACTCTGAGGATTGGGGTCGCAGGCGCAGCTTCGCACGGATTGGGGTTGCTGTTTCTGGCTGGGTATGTTGTGCAAACCCTTGCTATTTAAATTTTGTGTTTGCTTCATTTAGTGGATTTAGGTTATTTATTTATGAATTGATGCACATTTGGGATAGTCTGGATGAACTGTTTGTTTGCTTATGAATTGTTTGTTTATAAATTTTTTTTTTTGGGCCTATGATGTTTCTGTTTCTCTTTGCTGCTGTTGTTTGATTGCTTTGTGCNTTGCTTGGTGCTTGGGATGTCTTGTGATTGATGAAAGGAAAAGCCTTATTTGCTTCTATAATAAAATTGGCTACTGAGCTGAAGAGTGAAGACATAGGCTCTGTGCTGTCTGTGCATCGATTATATTTTAGACCATTTACCAGAAAATTTATAGTCCAAAGACACTTCACTTAATTTTAAGAACCAGAAAATTTGATGTCAGGATTCAAACCCTTTCCTAGTTCATTCTCCTAACACGTTGTTCTTTGTGCAAACAAAAAAAATCATATAAAATCAGCCAAATTATATTTATGTAGATGCTTTTTTGTATTGGGTTGGGATCCTGGTAGATAGAAGGAAAAGTCTTGTCATATTCTGTTGGTTTGATGATGCTCTCTTGTTCCATGGCTTCATTTGTTTCCATCTTGTAAATATCAATTACTAATTTGTGCTTAAAATATTTTGTGATCTCCAATGAAACATTAGTCAATTTATTAGGTAGTTCATAATTGGTTAGCATTATTTTCCCAAACCCAAAACTAGGCTACACTTAATTCTTTTTTTCATATTCAATGAGACAAAGTCAACTAGTTTCCCAATTCCCATTATCAAGCACTTGGATTTTCTGTGTTGTTTTGTTTTATTTTCCTTTTCCTAGATGCTGTTTTCATCCATAGGAAATATCATGGGGCATTTTTCTTGACATTATAGCACATGGCTTTGCATAATCAGACCTTTTTTTTTTTTTTTTTTTTTTTTTTTTTTTTTTTTTTTNAACAAAGTTATGTGCTTTTATTTATAACCTATGGTATATTGACTAGCCATTACTCATTAGTAATGTGATTCTTCTCCTATATAATTGACTTTAATCTTTCCTTCTGAGCAGTATCTGTTCTGCTGATTTTAATTTTAAAATTAAGGTTCTTTGATCCTTGTCATTTCATAGATTTCCTATATTTAAATTTGAAGCTCTAGAAGCAGCCATAGATCAAAAGGTACTATTGTTAATTTGTAAACCACAACATTGTCACCTTTTAATGAATTTAAAATTAAATTTATATTTACAGTGTTTGATAAGCATTTGTTGTTTACTTGTTTGGACATTAGTATCTATACAAGTGCAAACAGGGCAGTTAATTTTCAGTGTCTCATTTGAACCTGTTTGTTCATGTCAGTTAATGAAGATGAAGGAAAAGGAGAAGAAGATGATGATTTGAATGATGTGGCGGTTGATGAATTTTGAAGAACCTTGTATAATTTGTTTTAAAGATTATGTTGTTATGTTAGATGTTGGTATTGGTCTTGTTGTCATGTTAGATGTTGGTATTGGTCTTCTTAGACTTGTTGGATAATGATTGTTTGTTAATTGTTACTTTGTTAGAGTATTTCTTCTTAGACTTGTTGGATAATGATTGTTTGTTAATTGTTACTTTGTTAGAGTATTTATTAGTTTTAGTCCTCTCTTGGATGATTTGAATTATGTAATGGAGAATTATTTGTCATTGATTTGGACTATTATTATTATTGATTGGCTGTTTTTTTTTAAAAAAAAAAAATTGGCGGGCTGGCCCGCCTAACCCACAACCCACAGTGGGTTGGGTTGGGTTGAGTTGAGGTTTTCTCAGCCTGCCCTGCCCCGTTTGGAGGCGGGTTGAGGCGGGTCGGGGCGGGCCGGCCCGTCTTGACAGCTCTAACGCCTAGCTATCGCTATATGTGGGGAGTCAATCTCCACATGATAAAACAGTGCAATGTAGACCCACATATTCATCTAACACTACCCCACCATTAATACACTTGACCCTGAAATGTACATGCTTTGTTGCACCATCACTTCTAGTAACAAGCCAGAGGTCAACAGTATCAAAGCCTGTCGAATTTTCATTGCATCAATAGGCTGTAAATTATTTTAGATCTAAAATTTCAACTACTACATTTAGAGTAAATTCAAAATATTAAATTGCCTTGACTACAACAAATATATATATATATATCACCAACTNTATATATATGGGTATGTGGTGTGTAGGAGGTAGAGGCGGATCTACGTTGAAGGTTGTGGGGGCAATTGCTGCCATTATAGTTATTGATGAGACTGAAAAAAAAAAAAAAAAGACAATCTATTATCTTTAGAAATATTAGAGAATACATATGTGAATAACTATAATGATTTTTTTATGGTGTATAATCACAATTATTCTAAATGTGACAACAATTAATAAATTTCTTAAACAATTATTAGATAGATAAAATTATTTTCTTTTTTTATTAAATAGAAAAAAATTAGATTTTCTAACTAGAGATGTGGAGAAATGGAGATTCAAACCTTATCTTAAACTTTGAGGAAAGTGAAAAATACATTTTTAGATTATGCCAGAAATATCATATATTAATATATAAATAATTAAGACAATACTGAAAAACACACAACACAATTGGTCTAGAGATCTCCCAAAAACATTGAGGTCTCATGCATGAATCTCCCTTTTTCAAAATTTGTAGCTATAGTTTTATTTATTTTTAATCGTATAAAAATTAAGATAACATTCAAACAATTTAATTATATAAAAGTAAATAATTTTAAAATTCTATTATATATATACATTGTCCTCTCTAACCAAAATTTTTAGATCTGCCACTGAAGAGGTGCTGATTGTAATTTGTATATACATGCAAATCAAAAGTTCAAAGAGCAATTTTAACTATACATGAATATTTGAGTTCAGTATATCAAACTATGGATTTAATTTTGTTTACTGACACTGATGTCTTGTTATGCATTCAAAAACTATTAAAAGATTTTATTGCCAATAAAATAATTTAATTATTTTAGTAATGTAGCCTTTTCCTATTCGATGATAGTGTATAAACTTTTAGACTGAGAATAGATCAAATAAATTTTAACTCACTAAGTATTATACGAAGTCTCATTACATTTTATTCATTACATTCATATCAAACTCAAACTGGACAAAGAGGCATAGCCTAAGGGACAATACACAGGAATGAAACCGATTAACTAAGAAGTTCTATTAAGACAAAGAACTTAATCACACCAGAACTTCAAAAGTATATATCTCACTCTCAACCCCAAGCAACCCGCTGTAGCTCACTAGCTTGAACTGAAGGAAACAGTAGTAGAATAAGTCTACGATAACTGTTGATTAATTTTATTCATTTACAAAAATGATAATAAATTATATAAGACTAACATTAACCCATGTGTATGTAACCCTATGGATTTTCAATTTTAGAAACTTATCCCCTCAATCTTATGAACTGTGCCCATCAAACAGTATTCCAGTAGAGGAGAGGCCACTGAGCCACCTTCAGTCTTAAGGCTGTCATTCACCCTCCTATCTCAGGTTCAAATCTCCCCAGCTGCAAAATGGTAACTCTGACCATTTAAANCCAGCTGCAAAATGGTAACTCTGACCATTTAAAAAAAAAAAAAAATGGCATTTTATGCCGACCATCTTTTTCCTCTCTCTTTCACCAAATTTTTATATACTCCAGAGAGCATATACCCTATAGACTCTACTTGTGAGATCCACACATGGAGTCTACTTTGTATATATCTATAGAGTATATACTCTGGGAGCAAATAAGAATTTTTTTCAATTAGGTATCACATTACAAGTGGTCATGAAAGCATTATTTGCCATTTTGTTTTTTTCGAAAGTTTGAATGGAGATCAAATTGAAAATATAATTCTCACATTTCAAAATAACGAGGTAGCTCACTTACAATTGAAAATTCAAGAGTTATATACCCATGGACTAAACTTGAGCGGGGTTCTGTATAATTTATCCTTTATAAAATTCCATAACTCCCAAGACAGATTTCGCACGACAAACAAATTTAAATCCTGAAAATCCAGTTTGCTTGCACAGAGCCTCAAATTCTTTCTCAGTTCGCTCCTTCCCTCCAGCAAATAAAAACATCATGTTGTCAAGACGGGAAGTTAACTTCGCTTTCCCTGTTGGTTCAATTATTTCTGGCATTATGAGGTCCACAACAATCACCTTCCCCTTCTCAGTCAATGCTTTGTTGCAATTCCTCAAAATCGTAGCGCAAGTTTCATCTGACCAATTATGGGTTATAGTCTGCAAGGATTAACTAACGACATGAAAATTGTTTTTAATAACACTTACAACATTTGTAAGACTTGTAATACTTATACCCTTGAATAATTTTTTGTAAAAGTTGAATTTTAAATATCCAATCATTGAATTGAAAGTTCTAATGATGTAGATCATACTCATAAATTTAAGAAAATTTGGGAATTGATTGGTACTCCATTAGATTATATTTCTTTAACAGATAACAAGGTTTTAAAATAATAGTAAATGTCATTAATTAGATAAGGTAGATTTTTCAATTGACATAAAATTTGACATGTATAATATATATAGCGGGGATCTACTGGACTTGAATAATTTCTAGAATGTAAATTTCATGAATCAAACCGTTACATTAAAAGTTCTTATGATGTATATCAGGCTCACAAATTTCTCAAAATTTAAGAATTAAATCGAACTCTATTAGATTATTTCATTTTAACATATATATATTTTTAAAATATCAATAGATGCCATGAATTAGATATATTAGATACTTAGAAATTTATGATTTAAACAAAATTTGATATATGCGATCAACACCATAATATTTTATAATTTTAGTAGTTTGATCGATGAAATTAACTTTTTTATAAAAAGTTATTTCATGGTATAATTAAATGTTCTAGTCTTACACCTATATAATAAGTGAATCTCAACTCATGAGATATTATGGTATTGATCATATATGTCAAATTTCAAATAAATTATTGATGACATTTACTTATATTTTAAAAGCATATTATACATTGAAATTAAAGAATCCAATTTTCAATCTAACGATTGACGAATTCACCATCTACGCAAAATTATTCATTGATGTAAGTGTTACAAGTCTTATACCCAACATAAGTGACTCCCACTCTCTCTCTTTCTCTATATTTATGAGTGTTTTTAAGTAAAGTTGAATAGTAAGAGTTTATACTAACCTTTAATATCATGGCATCGCCTCTTGGAACACTTGTAAACATATCTCCTCCAACATGCTCTATCCCTTTATGAAATTTGATGATTTGCTAATTAGTAAATGAAAAACACTTTTATGTATTCTCTAAATACATATTCTACAAACGTAAAAAGTAGGTCTTAATTAAGTGTAGATCTCACAAGTTATAATGTACTTTGCAGTAGGGGTTTTAATTTGGGAGTGTTTCTATATTACTCTCTCTTGAGGGTGACTTATGTCACATCTAAGTGGGTTATATATATATATATATATATATTATTTTACTTTTAAACTATATTATACTAATACAGTTAACAGAATTTAAATTTTACTAGATTTACTTAAATTTTTTTCTCTATATTTAGACATCGATTCAATAAAATTTAAATTGTACCAACTATGTCAATATAATACAATTTAAACCTAAAATAGTATAAAAATTCACTTAGATGTGACATAAGTTACCCTTAAGGGAGTGTAATATAGCAACACCCTTAATTTGGATAGTTTACAAACATTCTTGAAGGCAACTAGAGAAAAGGATAGGGGAAAAGCGATACCTGGAATCGATGGTGCATTTTGTATCACATGCGGCAGGTCAAAATTAATACCCTTTATTGAAGGATACTTAGATATTATCATTTGTAAATTTTGGCCTGTGCCTCCTCCCACATCAATCAACGTTGATATTTCCTCAAATCCACTATATACTTCAAGTATACTTAATGTATCCATAATACAAAGCTTCATCATATAACCTTGAAAAATGTCACTCAGTGATGGATCTGTGGCCATGTATTGGTACATGGTCATCCCATGAACTTTCCTGAATAGGTCAGCTTCCGAATCAAGAATCGCATTCTTGAAATTCAGCCTACAAAAAAAAAANAAAAAAAAAAAAAAAAAAAAAAAAAAAAAAAAAATACGCACACAATTAAAAACAATTAGAAAAAACTCTTCTTATGAGAAGATAATAAAAGCCTAGCTCCTCAAAATATCTTAAGGAGATTTAGGGTGTGTTTGATTCTTTTTTTGTTTTTAAAAATTATTTTTGAAAACAGTTCTCTCTTTTTTTTTTCTTGTTTTTAGAACAATATTTTGAGAATAAGTTTTCAAAACATGTAAATAAAAATAGTCCTATCAAACAAATTATTTTATTTTATTTTTTAAAAAAACAAAAAACAATTTTTAAAAATTAAAATCAAACAGACTCTTAGATTCCCTAGAGAGCAGGGCGTTTTTGGTTTCTAAAAAAGATGAAATAATTTTAGAGGTATATTAATTAATCATGAAAAACTGAGCAAATTTTAAAAAATTTATATATTTATTACGCAGCAGCTTATAATTGTTTCAAAAACAACAAGATATAACATTTGCACACGTAGTATAAGAGATGAAGAAACTTAAAAGCAATATATAGAAACTTGAATGAGTCTAGAGTGAAACCCACTAGAGTTTATATTGAGTTTATAAGAGATGAAGAAACTTAAAAGCAATATATAGAAACTTGAATGAATCTAGAGTGAAACCCACTAGAGTTTATATTGAGTTTAGCAAAATTGAAATAGTATTTATATATGTGTGCAAGTGTGAAATAGATGTGGAAGAAAAAAAGGATTCAATCTAAACCCTTAATATTTTTACGAGAGTCATTCTATTTGAGTTTAACCATATCTACCAAAACTGTACAGGATCTCACCAAAAATTAGATACAACAGCTTAAATTTAAGTAAGTGTATTGTAGCGTTCAAGTGATGGTTTTCTCTTAGCATCACCTTCTCGGTGATTGCTATTCTACATTAGGTAGTTTTGGGGATAGCACTACCTCCTCATTTAGTTGGGTGGGTTCGACTAGGATCCATCTAGTAATTTTAATGTCATTACAAAGATCTCAAAAATCTAAATAATTCAATATGTGCTAGAACAGATAGTAAAATTGACACAATACAAGAAAACATACCAAAAACATATGTAAGAACCTACTCAATTGGATTGGATGGGGGTAGCGCTACCCCCATATTTGGTGATAGTAGAATATCAATCACCCTCTCTTTTATGACATATCCCTATTCCTATGCACTTTATTTTCTGAATTTACACCATGCAATAATATAACATATAGTCAAAATAATTATGGGGTTGATCTACTTACATGACCTCCGTAATTGCTGGATGATTGAGAAGTTTTGACATTATACGAAAGAAGTCAGCACTGTCATCATGGGAAAAGTATTGAGCAATGGGTGTGAGTCCATAAAGTCTCTCAACCCTACCATCTTCATTGGTGCGTGTGGAACAAGTAAGAAGAGAGTGACATGCCAGCAGACGTAGCATGCGCTCGAGCCTTCGAGGCAACTCTGGGTGTTGGGTTGGAAAGTGAGAAACAATTTCAGAGACAGACATGGATGCACCAAATGGACTTGCCCCATTAGCAATGATTTCAAACAAGTGGAGCTCAAGGGCAGCCTTCAGAACTGCAGAATATATTGGACTGCAGCCAAGAAGTAAGGCACAAACGCCATCATAATCCTCATCTTCTTCTTCACTGGAAGTTTTCACAAGCTGATTATTCTCTTTGGAAGCAGAAGCCATAAGTGCTTCTTTGATTTTGTTGTAGTCTACTACATTCTACTCTAGGTCTTTTATAGGTGAAATTTTACTATTACTGTGTGTTGACTTAAATCTTAGTTGCCAAATTTTAGTGTCCGTAGGGAGTTTGAATCAATTGTTTTAAAAACCAAACCAGTCCAACTGCTTGACGTGATAAAAGCAAAGAAAACTCACCACTAGACTACACCTAGTGACTTAGTTTAATAGTTAAATTAATCTTATACTATTAATAACTCTTTATAAAAAAAGGATTTTCACAAAAATTCACCATTGGTTTGAAAATTCCATTAACTATGTCATACATATAAAATTTCATAGAATTCTAAGATTAATTTCAACTTGATTAGTTTAGTTTATATTAACATATTATATGTTTTTAAAAGTAAAAGTAAGTATTAACTGGTTTAGGGATCTTCCAAGACAGTTAAAGTCCCAAGTTCAACTCCATATATCCTCGTATCCCCAATTAGAAAATGTAGTTCTATCTACCTAATAGAAAAAAAAACAAAAGTATCAACTATATATTTGCTTTCTTTCAGAGAAAACTATAGTTGAAGGACCTCAACTTATATGTCAATACCAAGTTAGGATCTCAACTAGCTGTTAAACTTACCAATTAAATATGTGCTAGCAACCAAGTTTTAATGGTCTGATTGATAAAAACAATTATTTTATAAAGAGTTGTCTGAAATAAAAAAAAAAAAAAAATCTATTAAAGATCTCTGAACTAACTAATCATGATCTAACACTTGGGTTTAAAAAAATATATATTCTATAAAGAGTTATTCAACAGTATATAGTGTAACAGTTTTGACATAGATGCTAATTCATATATATGTATAATGTCTTGTGTTTGTGCATGCGCTCATATCATGTCTTGACATCTTGTATTTTTCTTTTCTAGGTGATACTGCTATATGATTTAAAAGCATGAAAGACTAGTGTGGTTTGGTAGTGAGAGTTTTAGGTAGTTTATAGATGAGGGGATATTAAACCTTTGTGACATTATGTAAGTATATAATAAAAAAGACAGCACAATTAACTTGTACCGAATTAAAAAAGCATGGTTAATCATCTTTTTTTTTTCCAAAGATAAAATATTTATATTTTAATGTATATCAACATATCTTTTTTAAGAATATGAGAAAGAACAAATATTTATGTTGTCAATAATAACACTATAATTAACAAAAGCACGCATACCAAGATTTAATAAGGGATCCTAAAAACCTCCCCAAGCCTTAAAGGTTGGGTACAAGAATTTTTGAGTTATTGCTGAGGTCTAATCATCTATCTTATTAAGGAAAGATAAAACGTCAAATCAAATAATACTTGTATAATAAAGTAGAATTACTAAAAGTAATTGGGAGATGGTACTCATCATCTATCTTATTAAGGAAAGATAAAACGTCAAATCAAATAATACTAATATAATAAAGTAGAATTACTAAAAGTAGTTGGCAGATGGTATTTGATCTCATATGGTTTCATCTATCTTATTAAGGAAAGATAAAACGTCAAATCAAATAATACTTATATAATAAAGTAGAATTACTAAAAGTAGTTGGCAGATGGTATTTGATCTCATATGGTAGATAAGCAGCATTAATCTGCGTTTCTTTGCAGTTGGACTTCTTTAACGTAATTCATTGGATGGCAAAAATTTATTGTATCTCAACTGAAAGGCAATAATTGCACAAACTGCGACTAATAACTTGATTGATGTGTAATCTCTATTTTGAGATAGACGTGGATGTCTAAGGGTATAACCAAACTAAGGTATTCTTCTCCCTATTATTACAGTTCTCCATGGTATATTGATGTCGTTTACAGTTTTTTCATGACCATTTGAGCAATAGCTCGAATCTAATAATTTATCTTATTAAGAAAAGATAGAACGTCAAATCAAATAATACTTATATAATAAAGTAGAAGTACTAAAAGTAGTTGGCAGATGGTATTTAATACCATATGATAGATATGCAGCATTAATCTGCTTCATATTTTCTTTGCATTTGGACTTCTTTAACATAATTCATTGGATGGCCAAAATTTATTGTATCTGCACTGAAAGGCAATAATTGCACGTACTGCGACTAATAACTTGATTGATGTGTAATCTCTATTTTGAGATAGACATGGATGTCTAAGGGTAGAATCAAACTAAGGTATTCTTCTCCCTATTACAGTTCTCCATGGTATATTGATGTCGTTTACGGTTTTTTCATGACCATTTCAGCTATTCTTCGGGTCTAATCATTTATCCTATTAAAAAAAGATAAAACGTCAAATCAAATAATACTTTTATAATAAAGTAGAATTACTAAAAGTAGTTGGCAGATGGTATTTGATACCATATGGTAGAGAAGCAGCATTAATCTGCTTCATATTTTCTTTGCATTTTGACTTCTTTAACGTAATTCATTAGATGGCAAAAATTTATTGTATCTGCACTGAAAGGCAATAATTGCACGTACTGTGACTAATAACTTGATTGATATGTAATCTCTATTTTGAGATAAACATAGATGTCTAAGGGTAGAATCAAACTAAGGTATTATTCTCCGTATTACAGTTCTCCATGGTATTTGATGTCGTTTACGGTTTTTTCATGACCTTTCTAATACATGAAATGGTGATTCTATTCCATACTCTATTTCATTCAATGAGCATTACTAGGTTTAATAGCAAAAACAAAGTATGAAGTGGTATTTCCATTCCAAACCTAATTCCACTCAGCTTTCCCACCTAAAGAGGTAGGAATGATGATTATAAATGTTCCATGGAATGCAATTAATGGATTTTTTTTCAACATATCTTGATGAATTTTACAAAATAACCTCAACTGGTCTTATAGAATATAACTTATCAAACTCCCATAAAACTATATTGCAAAAGGGGCATGTCATAACGTATCTAAAAGTCGCCACAACGCGAATAACAGACTTAGAAAAAAAAATATTAGTTTTCTAAAAATAAAATTTGGAGTTGTCACCAATTATATTAAAAAATAGGAAATAATTGAAAAACAACTTTTTAATTAATTAAAAAAATGGTCTGTGAACTAGAGAGGGGTCGGGAGTCAATTTGTGTATGAGAAAGGTGTTAAGCACCCCACAACATTTGTCTAAAAGATGGTTATTCGAAATTAGTTGTATGAATCATAAAATAGCCAAAAATATATTTGAATTATCCCTATAAAAGTGTGCTAATATTTACAAGTTTAAAATAAAAAGAAAAATAGAATATTTATAAAAGTAGGTTCGTCCTATAATTGTAGTTGCCTACGTATCCTTAAGTAGGAATCAAAGCCCTCATAGTTCTAAAAAAGGGGGTTTAAAAGCAAAGAAATAGAAAACTTAATAACATGGGATCATTGAAGGCTTAGAGCCAAAATCAAATAAAATGGAGTGGCATAGAGCCTAGGCAGGTAAAACTTGGCATTGAGCTAAAACAAATGAAAAAAGAGTGGCTCAGAGCTCTTGACTTTTATCTTTTCTTGAAAACTAGAAATTAAATGAAAATGGGAAGTTATTTGAAAGTTGGACTTGACTCGCTTCCTCTCAAATGCCTACGTACCCCTTAGATAGGATCAAAGTCCTCGTAGTTTGCTTTGAAAATATTTTTTTTGAAAGAGAGATTGAGAAAATGAATCAATCTCAATTCTAGCTCAAATTCTATAAGTCCTTATAGAAAGCATGCAAAAAATGGATCATAACAAAGAATTAAACATTTTTAACAATCACTCTCTAGGAAGAAAATTAAATGTGCAATCCATGAGGATGCAAATCTTATATCATACATTTCTATTAGGCAAGAAAATAAATATGCAACACATGGTGCAACTAGCGCGACCTGAGTCCTTTCACCCATTCCTCGCATATGGCGCCCTCCGGAGTGGCGCTTATCCTTACCTAGGAATGATAGAGTAGGTCATCCGATATGCAGATGGATTGCTCTATCCTTCCATGACAAGTAAGGGGCATATAGACTACTAACAAAAGATGTAAGTCTCTAATATGAATGCAAATGCATGACCTAATTAAAATGCATGATCCAAATATAACATAAGAGGGAGAGTGGCCAAGACTCATTGAGTGCTTCAAGTTTCTATCCTTTCTATTTGCCAAGCTCCAAAAGCATGTATGTTATCCAAGATTTTTCTTCATATAATCTCAAAGAGTGTGCATAAAAAATAAGCAAAAAACAAGTTAATCAAAACAAAATGATTCACATGCATTTTATGTGGTGAAATTATAATAGTTCTAGCTGAAGCTATAATCAAAGCAAGAATGTTGCCAAAAACAGAGCAAACATAAGAACCTGACAACCAGCGGCTGTTTTTTTTATTTACTAAAAAAAAGGATATGAATTATCAACAAATTAAGCACATTGATGCAAATATATATGTATATACTTCAAAATGGCTTTGGAATCATGCACAAAACACTTGTGAAGCTCAAGTTATGCTCAAAACATTATGCAAATGTCAGAAATCAGAATGACCGAATTTGATGTGACTTTTATGATTTTTCTGGGCTTAATAAATGTTTCATTTGGCAACAAAACCTATACCATTGGAAAGATACATGTCTTAGCTTTCAAAATAATTTAGAATTGCATTAATCCCCTTTGTATAACTCGGGTTATGAATAAAACAATGCCCAGAGGGCAGAAACTGAGAATGCATAATTTCAAAGTTCAAACAGTCCTGTTTGCAAAACTTCTGGGATTAGTTGGCTTTAAATCACTCAAATCAAATTATATAGACTTAAAGTTTCACATCTTAGGTTTCCAACAAAAGTAAAATCTCATGAAAATGATGTGTATAACTTGAGTTATGCATGAAAGATCACACAAAGGTCAATGTTGGGTAGGATTTACAAATTATGCTCCAATGCAAAGTAGGAATAAATCATGATGCAATACATACTCAAATAATGAACTCAAGCACTTAATTCATGTCATAATCTCAATAGCCAAATAAAAGGCGTCACACTTTGGAAGCAAAGCTAAATTCAAACATAGTATCACACATGCATTTTATCAAACACCTTAAAGGCATAATCAATATTCAAAATCAATTGTAAAAAGAGCTTTAAAGTCATTCCAAATCAATAAAAATACATGTGAACATACTCTTAGGTCATATTATAATCATCCAAGAGGCTAATTTCAATGAGAAACATGCATAATCAAATCTCTAAGCACCCAAAAATGTAGCTGCCAAATTATATACGACTTCAAGGAGTTAAGAAGTGGAAGAAAGCCATTACCCAATTGAAGCCTTCTAGGGTCAAGAATCAAAGTGGATAGCCCCTCAACCTTCAAAAACCTATGCAAACCCTTAGGTTCAAGCTTCAATTTCTCCCAATAGGCGCTGTCTTGCCTTATCCAAGTTAATAGAACATGTGAAAGGGGTGAATAATGATCAAAATAAACTATGGGAAGTTAGAAAAATGGAATGAGGGCTTAGGAATCAAAGATTTAATGGAGAGTGTTGCAAAGAGATGAAGAGGGAGAGGAGAGGAGGAAAGGAAAAGAGAGGAGAGGAGAGAATCAAGAATAAAAAAAATGTCTTCCTTCATGAAAGTGGCTAGGGTTCTCTTTTAAATGAAGCTTAACTAAAAATGGGTTTTGGGTTTGGGTGCTCCACTTGAATCAAGATATTTGGGCTCAAAAAAAGAAATGGGATATGCATTAATAAGCAATTAGGCCTGGACAAGTTATTTTGATAAGATTGAGACTATTGGACTTAATACTTAGATCATGCAAAATATTGCCTCTTGAAAAAAATTTGAACTAGGCTATATGCAATTGGATTAAAACATTTATTTTTTCTTTTTTACTCTTTCTCTTTATTTTTTTCACTTTACATTTTCTTTTGTCTTTTTATAAAAGTAAATAGACTTCAAAGAAATAATTAAAAAAAAGAAAAAATGCATTAAAAAAAAAACTTAAATTAAGATTCGAAGTAAAAATTAAAAGAACGAAAAAACTGAACAATTTTATACATTTTTTGTATTCTTCAACTAAATTTAGAAATACAGCCTGGACAAAATACGGTGTCTATAGGGCATTTACTTCTTTTCCAACTAACTCTAGTTCTATTCCAATTATGAGAATGATCATTCCATTCCCATTCTCATTTCATAAATTTAACTCCGTGTACCAACTGAGTGGTTATTGTATAAGTTACCTCTAGTTTTTCTTTGCAATTTGCAGCAAATTTTTCTCCGATTTTTCCAATGGAGTTCGTGTAGTTGTTTTGATTTGACGGTTATTTCAATGGTGGAAGAAGGGAATGAGAAGGGCAATAAAGGGGAGAATGACGGTAGAAAGGATCTCTTCATTGCGATGAGGGTCTCTGATATGGTGGGGAAGAAAAGGTGTGTAAGAATAGAATTTGATGCGCAATAAGTCTATAGCGAATAACATGCAGTCATTGATGCGTAGCAATATGAGTACTTTTAGTCTATGCATTTTCCTTATACCTTGAACTGATAGAATATCATAAACTATTTATAGGGTAGGAACCTTATCAAATAAACATTATATGTAATAGTTTTCTTCTATCAAGGAGATTGATTATACTAAATAAATATCTACTAATTATTTGATAGATAAATATCTCTTATCAATTATCTGATAGATAAATATATCTTATTAGTGAATCATCTTAATTTCAAAAAAGACATGGCTAACAAGGTGATCCTTTACGAAGGAACAACTAGTCAATTGTGCTTCCTATAGAGGGATCAGAATTTGGTGGGGAAGATTGTCTTTGACCCATTGATTAACCCTGGTCCTCTTCACGTGGTGCTGCGAGAGTGATGGGAACTTTGACTTTGGAGGTTTTGCGATTCAAGGTTATCAAAGCTCTATTGTTAAATGTTTTTATGGTTAAAAATCTAAGGAAATTAGTGCAAATATGGATTAGAGTTTCCTTAAATGAATTCAGAGTGTATGTGATAACATTTTGGGATAAAATAAGTTACCTCTTATTCATCCCAGTTTCACTGGTGAATATTGATGTTATCAAGAGGATTGCCTTTTCTGTTTTTTTTTTTCCAAACACTTATCTAAATACTGTCACATATGTCTTCCACAAAAGGGACAGAAAAGTTTACGAGGTCATTTCTAGTACTCATATATTAACAAATATCCTAACTAAGCGTACCATAGAATTTGCTTGGGATGAAACATATATATACACTTGGTTCCCAAGCCACTTTCTATTTACCTACATACTTCCTCTTATCATATAAATCTCAATTCTAGCCTAAATCCCTTTGAGTCCTTATTGAAAGCTTGCAGAAGTATTTCATACAAGCATCAAGATGTTAGCATCTAAAGAAAGCATTTAATGTGCAATGCATGCTGCAAGCCATTAGCATAAATTTCTATTAGGCATGAAAGTAAATATGCAATGTATAATAAAGCTAGTGGGACCTACGTCTTTTCACCTATTTCTCACTAAAGGGTCTTTTGGAGTGATGTTTATCTTTACCTAGGTCAAATAGAGAAGGCCACCTCATATAAGATTGACCCGTCCTATCTTCCCATAATAAGTGAAAGCACTATAGACTTTCTAAACTCACAATTATATCAAATCCCTAAAATGAAATGTAATGATTGAAATCAATATTTACAAGCCTTTTTTTTAAACTTCAATCACAAGAAAGACAAACAATTATCATCCTTTTCTTTTGCCAATAAAATAATGACTACATTCATTTGCAATTAAGGGGATTCGAACCCAAGAAGTGGAGGTAAGGAGACTGACATTATGACTGGGAGCACGCTCCACTAAACTAGAGCTCTTCCATCATTTCAAAATATGTCAAGCTACAAATGTGTGTATCACAAAAAATAAAAATCTTACTTATACACCACAATTCCATACCACACTATCCTTACCTCATTGTTGACTATGCAAAATATATTAGGTGGCATATGTGGTATGGAATTATAATATATGAGTAACATTTCTCCACAAAAAAAATTGCAAATAAGTTAATGAAGTTGCAAAGGGAAAGTTTGGGCACAACATAGTCAATTAATAAGCTTGCTTTCCTTTTGAAGCCTCCTTCATGTAAAAGAAAGTTTAGTTTTTTTTTTGTTTTTTTTNAGTTTAGTTTTTTTTTTTTTTTTTTACAAGTAAAACATGAGACATTGCAAGAAAACATAACAAGTTAGGACATTAGTCAAGTTTGAGTAGAATTCTAAGACATGTGAAAAGTAGTTGGCAGATGGTAGTTGGTAGAAAAGCAGCGTTAGTTTGCTTCATATTTTCTTTGCGTTTTGATTTCTTTAATGTAATTCATTGGATGGCAACAATTTATTGTATCTGCACTGAAAGGCAATAATTGACTCCAACTAATAACTTAATTGATGTGTAATCTCTATTTTGACATGGACATGGATGTCTAAGGGTATGATCAAACTAAAGTATTATTCTGACATTGACATGGACATGGACATGGTGCTTGGCTCAAGAAATTGAATGGGTTAGAAAAATGGACAAGTCCTTCAACAACCCAACCCTAATTAAGCAAGCCAAATCCATCACGGCGATTTGGGTTGCCAGGTCGGACTAGGGTATGAAAAGTCCTAAATGTGTATGTGGAAAGTTCAATTGCAAACTCCATAATCCTCTATTTGATGACAAACTTTATCGATCCAATCTTGAGTTCTAGAACCGTTCCACGACTCAATATCATGATACAAGTTGTCATGGGTTTGATACAGAATATGAAAACGTAATTTCTTATGCCACTCTTGCCAAAAATGAAAAATGAAAAACATGATTTACACCTAATAAAATTAAACAAGTAATTAGTTTACTATGTAATTTGATTATAGTTTCACTCAAGGCATTACATTTAAGCTACACAATTTTGAATTTGATATCTCATACTCTATGCAAGTTCAATATGTAGTCAACACACAATCCAATGCTTGTCAAAAGAATCATCATATACAAACCTCCACCACATCCTGATATATCTTAATAAGAAAATTCTTAGCACACTGAGAGTATTACTTTCATAGGCATATAAAAGTGGTCCCGCTGTGACGCAACGAGAAAGCAAAGGATAGAACCTCAAACACAAACTGTATAATTCTCAAAGAAAATGAATAATATTCTGAATACGGCTACAATAAAACATAAAACTTAAATACTAAAAGGAAACCCTAAAACATTACAAAAGAAATCAGAAAACTACAAAACAGCCCAAAACAGACGTTTCTGAGAGATTTTGGGCCTGAAAATGGCCTCAACTGGATTAAGCCTGGTTGTCACAACGTGGGCCTCTGAACAGGCTTCAAAATGGTGGGTTATGGGCCCCGTAACTCCACCCGAGCTGAAAGTTATGTCCTTATTACTGAAATAGGTCAATTAGAGCCTTCTTTCTCCTTAGCCTTATTATGTTCTGCCCGATCCATAAAATCTCCTGTGATATGGTCCACGTCATGTTGGGCCCACTTTAATGTGTCTTTTGTGGGTAATACATGGTGCACCTGAGAATTTTTTATTCAATACTTCAAATAATGCACTAGTTCAGCTGCCACTTCCATCTTTGATAAATGTTATGAATAACTTAAACAATACTGAATGCCGACTGTATGGTAGATATGAACTGTGAGGCAATTTTCTGAGATGCAAATTGTTGAAACTGCTTCTTAGCATCTGAAAGAAAAGTCATCATTCTTTTAGTATGATCCATCGCAAGTTTTTCCATTAGTGGTAAAGGTCATCATGAAAAGATGTGTAGAAACCTTGCTTTTGGATTGCTTGCCATATTGATGCAACAAGCAAAATAACTAGAGAACACAAAAATCTGTATGAGGTACTACTAGGAGAAGTTGTTCCATGTTGACGATGCCTGATTTGGTCCAAAGGAGGGAGATGGGTTAAGTGAGGTCACTTGTAAAGGTATATGGCCAAGGTCAGGTGCTTACCCGAGCTTTGATGTTGAAGTTAATAACAAATCTGATATGAAATAGGAACTTTTATATATCTTTTTGTCTTGTCCCAAAAGCAGTCCCTTTTTACTTGTCGTTGGCCCTTATTTATAGGGAGATTTCCGGGTTTAGAAGATCCAGGAAATGGTTTCAAATATGGGCTTGGTGATAGTGGGCTTAAATCCCTATGGGCCTAAATATTGGGTATCTACATTTGCCCCCCTTGAAGCTCGGGCCTTGGTGTTACCGAGACCGAGCTACGGGTTTGCAAACAGTATTCGTTTCCAAGATGGGGATGTGGAGAAGATGCTGGTGCGAAGTTTTGAAATTTTGATAATCGTGCCATGGTGATCATTTGGTGCTTTGGACGTGACTGCCACGTGGCCTTTGCGAGGGTGGACATATTAATGACCATTCTGGCTGCGGCGGTCTTTTGGGCTGCTTTAGGTGTCAGGGCCGTTTCAGACGTAACGTTTGGCCTTCCCGAGCTAGAATACGGCTCTTGTGGCACCGTTGGATCAAGAGTCCTTGGACGGCTGGATTCATTCTGCGCTGTCCTATAAATAGGGGCTGGTAAAACTTCAGTCTACTCTTTTGGTAAATTTTCTGAAACTGGTGCTTAGGTCGGTGTGAAGTGAGGAATCTCTTGTAGTGATTTCAGCTCGGATTACTCCTTTTGTCAAAGGTAACTTTTGCCTCTTTTTCACTCTTAGGTCGTAGGTCATCTTTCTTAGTTCCCTCGTAAGATGGAGAGTTATTCTTCCGTGAACGGTGAGGACCCTATGAACTATCTGGAAGACATTGAAGTAATTTCGTTTGATGGAGGGATGGAGGCCAACAGGGAAGTGGTGAGTGAAAGGGAGCCAAGTGTTGGTAGGGAACAAGATAGGGCGGATGAAGCTAGTTCCAGGGACAGTAGCTTAGATATATCCTTTGTTCGGCCCTCTGTTCCTTCCTTTGTTCATGAGAGGATTAAAAACACCTTTTCCGTGCTTCGCACAAAGTTTGTAAGGGAGTTCAAATTTTATAACAATGAGATTGACTGGGGTCGTAGCAGTTACGACGTTAAAGCCTGTCCGAGAGATGCGCCTGTGTGTGAAAACTGCCCAAAAAATGATTTTTTTACCTGTAGTGCGGCTTATATGGAGAGGGCCGGAGCGGAGTTGCCTCTCTCCAAGTTTGAGATGGAGTTTTTTAGGACGGTTAACGCTGCTTCGTCCCAACTCCATGTAAACGGCTAGGGTTTTCTTCGGGCGTTTCAGAAAATGTGTGAGCTTTTGTCGGTAGAGAGTAGGGTAGAGGTATTTTTTTATTTTTTTACTTTAAAGGACGTGAAGGATACCGACCAGGATTTTGTGTACATAGCTGGTCGGCGGGGGTTAGGACTCTTAAAGTTAGTGGAAGAATCGGCAAAAGGGTGGAAAGACCGATTCTTCCGGGTTACTGTCCCGACCTGGAAAGCAGGCCCGGCGCCAGCTATGGCATTTTTCCTGAAGGAGGACTTAAAACCTCGGTTTCCCCTACGCTGGAGTCGGGATATTTACAAAGTGCCAGCTCGGACGATAGACGAGTATATACGGGAGGATCGGCAAATAATAAAGACGATCTCCCAACTGGCCGTTGAAAACGCGCAGATGGTTACGCTCAAGGCCAAAGATCTGATTGGTCGGTATTCATTGTGTGAAGTTGGGCGTATGTTTTCTGATGTACTAATATTTTGTTTTTCTGCAGAGGGAAAGCTGTCGGCAGAGCAAATGGTGAACCTAGCGAAGCTGGCAAAGGCTAGAACTCAAAGGTCGGCGGCGCCACCAAAGGCTATACCTGCGGAGCCAGTAACGGTGGTGAGAGCTGAGGAGGTACCCGTGCTACCGGCAGCTCGGGAGGAAGGGAGCCCTGTTGCTGTCAAGGGCAAGTAGAGAGCCGAGAATAAGAGACAGCGGGTGGCAGCAAAGGCGGATAAAGACCGAGCAGACCCCTCGGCCAGCTGGATGTTTGACCTTGATTCAGAGGTGAAACATTTCGAGCTGTTTGCCGCCCCCATGGGAGAGAAGCAGGAACATTCCAGTGTCTTATTCTGGAATGTTCAATATCCGGCGGGAGATCGGCTGAAATCGTTGGCCCTGCCTACGGATCAAACGAAGGTGGCGGAGACCAAAGCATTGCTGCTGAGCAAACACCTTCGGGACATCCTGGGACGGGCTGCCGTGATTGACCAGGAGCTAAATGAGAGGGTCGTCGCGTCCGAGCTAGAGAGGCAGAAATTTTTGGAAGAGGACGAGATGACCCGGGCAACGGTGGAATCTTGCCAGGAGGCCTTGGGTTGGGCTGAGAGGGAGCTGGGGGACATCCGTACAAGGTTGAATGCTACGCTGGCTGAGCTTACCCAGGTGAAAGAAGAAAGGAAGATAAGCCAGGAGCTAGGTAGGGCGGCTGAGATCCGGGAAGGCAAGGTTCGGTGCCAAATGGCTCGACGACTGGACCGAGTTCGACAGTCAAAATCAAGGTTAAGAGACCGGGCTGAGCAGAAGATTGTAATGAACTATGCTGAGGCCCATGAGAAAGGGTTTAAGCTATGTTTAGAGCAAGCTCGGCTGCAGGTCCCTGATATTGATGCCGAGCGCCTGGATCCTTGGAAAAGGGTAAGGGACGGTCAGCTGGTGGACGACGTTGAAGAAGCGGATGATGAGTACCCCGAGCTGCGGGTTAATCCTGACTCCGGTGCAGATGTGGATTCAGCCTCGGAGAACGAAGATGTTCTTCAAGAGCAGGATAAACCCTAGGGAGTTAGGATCTTGTAACCAATGTATTTTTTCTTGCTTTTTTTCTTGTAATCCGAGTTTGAGAAATAATAATAAAGTTTTGTTTATCAGCTTTGATTTTCCTAGTGTTTGATATTGGAACGAGTATTATTGCTCGGGTAAAAGCTAGAATTGAATAAATGAGAAGTTCAAGGAACTTTTGGTAAGAGCTAACTAGGGGAATTGGTAAATAATTTTGCGAGAATAAGTCGGGTGTGCGAACTGAGGAAATGTATAAATAATATCCCGAAAATAAGTCGGATTTATGACTCAGGATTTGTCCATGAGCAGAGGTACCGAGCTATGCTTTGAGGGGTTAGTTCAAAATTTATTTTGAATCAGCCAATTTTGTTTTTGACAAGTTTGGAAAGTTTTATCCGTTGTTGAGACTTGTCGAAAGGTGTGTGGTGATTATAGGTTTGAACTTTGTATGAAGCGGCGTTGGTGCTTGTAGATGAAGCTCGGGTAGAGCATTTTGAAAGACGTCCTTTTAAGGGCATTGGTCCTTGTAATTTTTAGCTCGGGTAGAGCATTTTGAAGGACATTGGTCCTTTTAAGGGCATTGGCCCTTGTAATGTTAGCTCGGGTAGAGCATTTTGAAGGACATTGGTCCTGTTAAGGGCATTGGCCCTTGTAATTTTAGCTCGGGTAGAGCATTTTGAAGGACATTGGTCCTTTTAAGGGCATTGGCCCTTGTAATTTTAGCTCGGGTAGGTGTAGAAACTTCATTGTATATATAGGCGAAGGTTTGATACATTCCAAGTTCTGGGGATGTGATCGCCTTCCATGGTTGTCAGTTTGTATGCCCCTTTCCCGAGTACTTTGTGAATTTAATAAGGGCCTTCCCAGTTTGGTGCTAGCTTCCCCTCATTGAGGTGTTTTCTGGTGATGGTCGCTTTTCGAAGCACGAGGTCGCCTTGTTGGAACTTTCTTGATCTGACCTTGAGGTTGTGATAACGGGCGAGTTTCTGCTTATACGTCATTGCTCGGATCCGAGCTTTATCCCTCTCTTCATCGAGTAGGTCAAGGTTTACTTGTAGTTGCTCTGAGCTTTGATTAGGTTGAAAAAGTTCTCTTCTGCGGGATGGTTCCCCAATTTCTACTGGGATCATAGCTTCGGTTCCGTAGGTAAGTTTGTATGGGGACATGCCCGTTGAAGTTTGGGAAGTAGTTCGGTAAGACCAGAGGACCCATGGTAGCTCTTCGACCCACCGAGACTTGATTTGATCTAGCCTTTTCTTGATGCCATCTAGTAATATGCGATTTGCCGCCTCTACTTGGCCGTTAGCTTGAGGATGTTCAACCGAGGTGAAATGTAGGCCAATGCGGAGGTCGGCACAAAATGCCCGGAAACCCGAGTCTGAGAACTGGGTTCCGTTGTCCGTAGTTATTGTATGTGGGATGCCGAACCTGGCATGTCGGCCGCTGTCCATGCGAATAGGTCGGCATTGGCAACCAGGAGGTCAGTCAACTTCTTTACGATAGGCGCAGGAAGGCTGGATCCCACATTTACTGTTTGATCGGGCCTTTGTCCGATTTGGACTAGGATCAGGTCGCCTTTTGGCTCGGGTCGGGTCCCCTGACTTGGTCGGTTGTCGAGCTCGTCAAGGGGAATCGAGGAGTTGTTGCTGGTGTCTTCCGGCTTTTTGGAGTAGTCAATGGAAAGACTGATGTTGTAGCAGGTTCTGCTGAGAAGCTGGTCGCCCCGTGCTTGACCTACTGTGCCCGAGGTAGTGGGGAATTTAAGTAAGAGGTGCTTAGTTGAAACGATGGCGTCAATGCTGTTGAGGGAAGGTCGTCCCAAAATGGCGTTGTAAGCAGAGGGGCAATCGACGACCAAGAAACGAATGTCGGCGCTCGTGGAGTTAGGGAATTCGCCAAGAGTAGCCCTAAGGTTAACAGTGCCTTTGACGCCGACCTGGTGTCCTGAGAAACCGACGAGAGTTCCTGGATAGGTGCTGAGGTTTGAGGTAGGGAGGCCGAGTTGAGAGTAAGCGTGGTAGAAGAGGATATCGGCCGAACTTCCTTGATCTATCAGGACTTTCTGAACTTCGTAGTTGGCTATCAAGCAAGAGATGACTACGGGATCATCGTGCTCTGGGTCGATGGATCCATAGTCGGCGTCGGAGAAAGAAATGGTTGGCTGCGATTTGGCTCTTTTGGCAAAGGTGGTGTGAGATATTTCACGTTGGTACTTGTGGGCAGCTCGTTCATGTCTTTTCCGAGAAGACCTGGAGCATCCTCCACCCGCGAAACCACCTGCAATGGTATGGATAATCCCTGCGGGATTTTGTCTTGGGTTTTCCTGATGGTTCGGAGGGAACCTGCCTGGGACTTTGTCGCCCTGTGGATTCTGATCTGGGCGAGTTGGGCGGTTACGGGGAGGAGATTGGTGCCGTGGTCGGTGTTCCCTGTGGGGTCTTTGGTTGGGGAGAGGGACCTCGGCACGGTATTTTTGTAGATAACCTTTTTGAATGAGGTCCTCTATGACATTCTGCAGGTGTCGGCAGTCGTTGGTATCATGACCGCGTCCTCGGTGAAAGGCACAGTACTTGTCTTTCTCGGCTCCAACCGTCTTTTTAGGCGGTGGGAGCTGAGCTAACTTGGTATGGCAGATTTCCTCGAGAACGCAGGCCCGACTTTGATTCAAAGGTGTGTAGCTGTCGAACAGAGGTCGGGTGGGGGATCTGTCTCTTTTGGGTTTTTTGTCATCCTGGACCTTCTTGTCTCGAGGAGATTTGCTTATTTCATTCTGGCCTAGTATTTCTTCGAGGTTGATATGCTTGGCTACCTTCAGCAGAAGGTTGGATAGGCTTGCTGGTGGGTCAAGGGTGAGATTTTCGAGTAGGCGCCCAGGTCGGAGACCTGCTTGGATGGCATGCATAGCCATGGCTTCGGTGAGGTCGCGGACTTGCAGGGAGAGTTTATTGTACCTGTCCATGTAATCTTTCAAGGACTCATTCTCCCCTTGTTTCAAGGTGGCTAGAACAGCGGAGGATCTTTGGTGAGTCATGCTGGTAGAGAAGCGAGCCTGGAAGAGCTCGGCGAGTTGATCGAAAGTGGAGATACTATGCGGCGGGAGGCTTGAGAACCACTGAAGTGCTGCTCGACGCAAGGTGGTAGGAAAGGCTCGGCACATGATTTCTTCTGCTGATCCCGCCAGAAGCATGACCGAGTTATAATTTTCCAAATGCTCCCTAGGATCTGTAGAACCGTCATAGGAGTCGAGGTGTGGTGGTTTGAAATTCTGGGGCGGGGGGAAAACCATGATTTCTTTTGTAAAAGGATGTTTAGCAGCTCGTCTCTTTTTCTCCAAAGCTTGTGATGGTTAGCTCTGAGCGGATGTTTGCGGGGGTGCTTCTCGGACGAGGGACTGGAAGGAAGATTGGTTTTCTTCAATCTCCTCTGTATGTGGATTCTTGTGGTGCCTGCCTTGAAGAGTGTCTTGGAGACGAAGAGGAGAGTCCCCGCGGGTTGAAGTTTCGACCCAAGAGTCAGTTTTTTGAACCCGCTGTTTTAACTCCGCTATCTCTGCTTTGTCTGCCATCCGCTCTTGCTTGAGAGTTTGGATTTCGCGGAGTAAAAAGGAGAGAGTGGCCTTCTCTGAGTTTTGATCTGTGTTTACGCAAGGAGGTTCCAGACTATGAGAAGTGTGGCGAGGAGGTGGGAGTGGCTGTCTTCGGGTAGTGCCTGGCTGAAATGGGGGTCTCGTGGGTGAAGGAGTGGTTTCCGAGTTGGTGCGAGGGTTTCTAAGCTCGGTGGTCGGGTCCATTTTGCACAAAACAGGATCGTACAATGAATTTGTTTCTCGGGGAAAAGAGAGGAAATAAATTTCCCACAGACGGCGCCAAATGACGATGCCTGATTTGGTCCAAAGGAGGGTTCGTTGGCCCTTATTTATAGGGAGATTTCCGGGTTTAGAAGATCCAAGAAATGGTTTCAAATATGGGCTTGGTGATAGTGGGCTTAAATCCCTATGGGCCGAAATATTGGGTATCTACATAAACAATTAATATATATAGTTTATGGTTGTTATGGAGTCTTTTCCCTCCATGCCACCTTAGCAGCAGCTAGACCAATCAAAGCTTGTCACCTGAGCAACCCTGCCGCACATTTGCTCTATCGATTAGCATTGACGTGTCACAATCTCTCTACATAAGCAAAACTTGGAAACTATCTATATATCTATATCTATATCTATATAATATCTATATAATATTTAAAAGGAATTACGGGTAATGATGTTTGTCCGCTTGCCTTGTGGAGACCGTGCTAATCTTATAATATTTAAAAGGAATAGGCAAATGCTCCACAGCTCGCCATGTGGCACTCCAGCCATTAATACGAATTATGAAGAATCACAATTAATAATGCAATGAAAATTATAAATTAGTTTCTGTAATTCGAATTTCACAATGAAATTATTAAATTCGAAAATTACATAATAATTAACTCAAAATATAATAATTGTCAATTGCACTCCCTAATTTTAGCAAAAGCAATAAATGTTGATTTGTCAATGATATTTCAAATTTTAGGGTTTGGAGGTTGTGCCTCCTCCATAAACCTCTATATATACTTGATTGCATATGAGGCTGACCCCCATTACATTACGAATATGTCAACTATTTTCCTCCATTTGAATGAGCTCCTAGGTTTGCTCTTTCAAATTGTTTAGTAGCTTATGAATCCATTTTGCTTTGTATTCCTTATTTTGTAGATTTTCTCCATCTCCATAAGCAATAAGGTATGCTCTTTTCCTTTGATTTGTAGGTTGTTGTGTTTATTTTTTTTAGTATATTGATCCAGCCGTGTTGCTCTTTCTTTATTCCTTATTTTGAGTTTCTATTCTATTTTAAGCTAACATTCAATCTTTCTCTTTGTGTTTCTATGTTCTTTCTCTCTATTTTGTTTTTGTTGCAGTAATTTTGTTTTACAATATCTATTTCATTTTAATATATCTCTCAATCTCCTCATAGAACCCTTTTGCTATTTTACATTTTGAGAATGAAATGTTGAACTTATTGGGTATATTAGGATTGATGCTATAAGAGGAATAAAGAATTTTAGTAATATATTATCTGTTGGGTATGCTATTGGGAAGGATATTTGCTGGCACCGGGATGGGACTCGGTCCACCTGTTGCAGCTCTTTATGTGGCTGAGGTATCTGAGAAGATAACATCAATTATTATTTTTCCTATATTATGATGAGATCACATTATTTTTCTACTGTAGAAAGTTCTTTGTAATTTTTGTGACCACTTACATATAACCCATCTGCATTTATAGGTTTCACCTCATCTGTAAGGGGTACTTTTGGCAGCTTAACTCAGATTGCAACATGTCTTGGATTTATAGGTGCTCTCTTTATTGGACTCCTAGCCAAGGAAATAGTGGGTTGGTATGGAATGCTAAAATAGG
>QAOA01001821.1:286012-310524 GCA_003255065.1 Cercis canadensis | reverse complement strand
ACATATATAATTTTTATTTGATGCGGAATGTGTTTTCTTTTAAAAATTTTAAATGTTAGGAATGCTATTCGATTTGATTTTGTTTATATAATGTGACATGTATTTAAGCCTTATATTTAGCTTATGTTTTTTAGGGATGTTCATAGATCCGATCTATTTACCATCTATAGTGAAAGATTAAAACAAAATGATAGGGAAAAAGAAACAAGAAAGTTGCAAGAGTCTAAGTGGCCATCATCCTATGACAAAGAACCAATATCAAAAAAACAAGGCTCTTAACCAATTAGGTAACAAGCCTACTTCAAATGAAGTTGTTGTACTAATAGTTGGAGATGTTGATAATCTTGAGAATGGAAGAGATATTGTAATAGAATCTAAGTCTGGAGAACTACAAAGGATATGCGAAATCCATCATGCATATCTCGCATTACAGTATCCCTTTCTATTTCCATATGCCGAAGATGGATATAGAGATGACATCCTTTTAAGATGATCACCAATAACGGAAACTGCCAAGAGGGTGAGAGTGTCAATGAGAGAATTCTTTGCCTTTAGGCTCATGGAGAGAATGATGAAGCTCATAGTTAGTCTTATCAAGAAAATTATTTCAACAGTTTTAGGTTGATGCATTCACAATGATTGAGACATCTAGATTGAGATATATCAGAATGAACCAGACCATACTGAGAGTAGAATTGTACAAAGGTGTCATTGAGTGTGTCTTGAGCTGGGATACTGTTGGATCATTTGTTGGTAAATGTATAGTCCTGCCATCCTCTTTTACTGGTGGAGTAAGGTATATGTTTCAAAATTACCATGATTGCATATCTATATGCCTTTGGGCTGGATATCTGAATTTATTTATCACATTTACATGTAATCCACAATTGCTTAAAATACAACGTTGTATTAAAGAAAAAGGTCTCGGTGCTGAAGACAAGCTTGAAATTGTATTCAAAGTCTTTAAAATCAAACTTGACGAGCTTATTATGGATTTAAAGCAAGGGCAATATTTTGGAAAAGTTCGATCAGGTATGTATATCCATTTTCTTAACTTATATACAAAAAGTAAGACAACTGTATGATTAGGAGAGTAATTATATGCATTAATTCTTATATATATACTCTGTAATGTGTTATAACATTAAATCTTTTACAGTGGTATATATGATTGAGTTTTAAAAGTGTGGCTTGCCTCATGCTCATATATTGTTATTCTTGCATTCTGGTCATAAACACCTCACCTCCGATGACATTGACAAAATAATATATATTGAGATCCCTGATAAAGAAGAAAACCCAAGATTGTATGAAATTGTTAGGGATTGTATGATGCATGGTCCATGTGGTGCTACCAATGCTAAATCACCGTGTATGAGAAACAAAAAATGTACGAGACACTTTCTTAAGAAATTTGTAGATAGAACATCGATTGATGATGATGGATACCTTTGCTACAGAAAGAGGGACGATGATAAGTATGTTGATAAGAACAGTGTACTACTTGATAATAGGTAAGAGTAAATACCATTTATTTATTATATGTCATGTTGTTTATTTGATTTAGATAAATTATAAACATAAACTGTATTTAGTTATCTATATATACATTATTGCAACAGGTTTGTTGTTCCGTATAACAAAGATGTCTTTTTGAAGTATGAGACACCCATTAATATTGAGTGGTGTAACTAGTCGAGGGCAATTAAATATTTATTCAAATATATAAATAAGGGATTCGATCGCAGAACAACTGCTTTTTACCAATCAAATGAAAACAATTCATAGAATCATTTGGTGGATGCGACTAGTATGTATTACGATTGCAGATTCATTTCTGCATGTGAGGTAGCGTGGAAAATATTTTCGTTTGACATTCACCACCGAGAGTCATCGGTAGAAAGGCTATCCTTTCATCTTCCAGATGAACAGTTTGTTATCTTTTAGGAGAGTGAAAACCTTGAAAATGTTGTGAACATGACAAGTATGAATTTGACTAAATTTCTAGCTTGGTTTGAGGCAAATAAGAAATATCCACATGCTAGACATCTGACGCATGCTGAATTTCCAAATTACTTTGTTTGGAAACAACAAACTAAAGAATGGTTTCCAAGAAAGAAAAGGATTTTTGGTTGAGAGATTATATTACATTCCACTTGGGACTGGTGAGTTGTATTACATGAGGCTCTTGCTAAACATTTAAACAGGATGCACAGGCTATGAAGACATTAGAATAATTAATGGGATTGGTCTATGCTACATTTAAAGCAGCATGTTATGTAATTGGTCTTCTTGATGATGATTATGAATTTATAGAAGGTATAAAGGAAGCTAGCGGATAGGGTACCGGCCATTACCTGAAAAGCCTATTTGTTACGCTCCTACTATGAAATAGTATATGTAGGCCAGATCAAGTTTGGGAAGAGACGTGGAAATTGATGTCTGATGATATCATTCATAGACGGCACAGACTATTCAATAATCCAGGTAAAACTTATGATGTTATGAAATAAATATATTTGATGTCGATATGAATTTGCTAATTTATATGTGACTTAGTTATGCGTGCATTTTTCTCAACTTAAAATATTATGTGATTAACTATGAAACTGTAATAACTCTATCCCCATTTAATTTTGTCACAGGGCTAACCATGAGTAATGATGAAGTTAAAGAGCACACACTAGCAGAGAATGAGAAGTTGCTACAGAATTATAGCAAGGGTCTGCGTGACTATCTACCAATGCCATTGGCAACTAATTTCGATGATTTATCTGAATATAAGAGACTGATCTATTATGAGATTGTCTATGACAAGGATAAGCTAACACAAGAGTACATGAAATTATTCTCAAGTCTTACCAATGAGCAGAAGATTGTGTATACAAAAATATGACATATGTTTTTTCTGAGAATAGTGGTCAATTCTTTCTTTATGGTTACGGTGGAACTGGAAAAATATTTGTCTACATAACACCATCTGTTGCTTTACGTTCCAATGGTAAGATAGTACTGACAATTGCTTCAAGCGGTATTGCATCACTTCTCATTCTTGGTAGTAAAACAACACATTCCAGATTTTGCATCTCTCTGAATGTCAATGAGGATACATTTTGTAACATAAAACTAGGGATCCTCATGTCAAAACTACTAACTGCTACAAAGTTAATCATTTGGGACGATGCCTTTATGACACATAAATAGTGTTTTGAGGCATTGAACAGAACTCTTAGAGATATATTAAAGCATACAAATACAGCAGCCGCACAGACGCCATTTGGTGGTAAAGTTGTGGTACTAGGGGGGACTTCAGACAAATACTCCCAGTGATACCCAGTGGAAATAAACAAGATATTGTTGTTGCAACTATCAACTCTTCTTACATGTCAAAACATTTTCAGGTGCTAATCTCATTTTAAACTTTATTATGGATAACATTAATAGATTATGACTGTTCATATTTTTTTTTCTCAATTATGTGCATGTCTTAAACCTAACAAAAAAAATGAGATTGGAAACAGGGTCTGTAGATCCCCACACAGTTGAACTGAGTGAGTTCTCCAATTGGATATTGAAGGTTGGTGATGGTGAAGTAGGAGATACGAGTGATGGTGAAATTGTTATTCAAATACCGGATGACCTATGCCTACGATGTAGCAATGATCCAATTCATGATATTGTGGAGTCGACTTATGCTGGATTCATGACAAAGATGCAAGATCCAATATATTTCCAAGAAAGAGCTATACTAACCCCCTACATTGGAAGTGGTGAGAAAAATCAATGATTATATGGTTTCTTTATTGCCTGGTGATGAAAAGATTTATTTGAGTTCAGACAGTATGTGCAAATCATGGGGAAATGGAATAGATGATATCCATATACCCGAATTCCTAAATGGTATCTCCTCATTCGGCCTTCTAAACCATAGGTTACTACTGAAGTTGGGCGTACCTGTCATGTTAATAAGGAATATAGATCAGCAGAATTGATTGTGCAATGGAACAAGACTGATAATCACCCAACTTAGGAGATATGTGCTGGAAGGAAAAGTTATTTTTGGGAGTAACATTGGAGAGAAAATGTTCATACCAAGGATGAACCTAACATCCTCTGACAAGAAGATGCCTTTTNTGCAACTATCAACTCTTCTTACATGTCAAAACATTTTCAGGTGCTAATCTCATTTTAAACTTTATTATGGATAACATTAATAGATTATGACTGTTCATATTTTTTTTCTCAATTATGTGCATGTCTTAAACCTAACAAAAAAAATGAGATTGGAAACAGGGTCTGTAGATCCCCACACAGTTGAACTGAGTGAGTTCTCCAATTGGATATTGAAGGTTGGTGATGGTGAAGTAGGAGATACGAGTGATGGTGAAATTGTTATTCAAATACCGGATGACCTATGCCTACGATGTAGCGATGATCCAATTCATGATATTGTAGAGTCGACTTATGCTGGATTCATGACAAAGATGCAAGATCCAATATATGTCCAAGAAAGAGCTATACTAACCCCCTACATTGGAAGTGGTGAGAAAAATCAATGATTATATGGTTTCTTTATTGCCTGGTGATGAAAAGATTTATTTGAGTTCAGACAGTATGTGCAAATCGTGGGGAAATGGAATAGATGATATCCATATACCCGAATTCCTAAATGGTATCTCCTCATTCGGCCTTCTAAACCATAGGTTACTACTGAAGTTGGGCGTACCTGTCATGTTAATAAAGAATATAGATCAGCGGAATTGATTGTGCAATGGAACAAGACTGATAATCACCCAACTTGGGAGATATGTGCTGGAAGGAAAAGTTATTTTTGGGAGTAACATTGGAGAGAAAATGTTCATACCAAGGATGAACCTAACATCCTCTGACAAGAAGATGCCTTTTAAATTACAGAGAATACAATTTTCCCTGCAAGTTTGCTTTGTCATGTCAATAAATAAAAGTCAAGGCCAAAGTCTTTCGTATGTTGGGTTATATCTACAAAAATTAGTCTTCAGTCATGGACAACTATATGTGACTTTCTCAAAGGTTTGAACAAGGAGCAGGCTCAAAGTTTTGGCAATTAATACAAATGGGAGTTCTACAACAAGGACCATAAATGTTGTCTACAAATAAGTGTTCCATAAAATTATACAAAAAGGTACACCATGGCTTAATTATACCATGTCCGTTAATATTTGATCTTATACATTCTAATTATACCAATATTGCAATTCTAATGTTAGAGCAAGTTCATGTGAACTTAGACGAAGACGCTAATAGCACCAATCCCAATTTTACATTGTAGGTAATTACATTACAATATTATCTTATTCTTGCATTAGTTTAATGCACTTTTAAGTTACTTATGAATTCATGATTGATGCTTGGAATATATTGCATTATCGTTCAAAAAATGAAATCCGTAGTTAATATATTATATACGATAGATTTATATAATTTATGATTCTATGATCACCTAGATTTCATCCCACATCTTTTTCCCAGTCCCTCCTGTAGCGGCCTGCGCATCGCGCGGGAATAGTACTAGTATAATTTTAAAAGAAGAACCCCAATACACCACATGCTGCCACGTGGCAATCCAGCCATAATAAAAATGCACCACATGCTGCCATGTGGCAATGTAGTCATTATTGTGTACTCTGGCTAAGGTTTGAGGGCTTGCTGCATATATTACACTTAATGTCGCAAATAAACGGAGAGAAGCTAGTTGAAATAGACTAACTACATAAATTTTAAGAGATTATTATGTTGAAAAAATATTCATGTCTACTTAATTTTTGTGGCTAACTAGGTTCAAGTAACAATAGGACCAAAAAATACACAATCAATTTTATACATTTTATAATAGATTATTATGTTGAAAAAGTATTTATGTCTATGTTACTTTTTGTGATAATCATTTAAAGACTAGTATTTGTGAAATGTAACACCTACTGACGCAGCCCTCCCCCTGCTCTATATTCCTCCGTTTCTCACAAGCTAGTAAAACACGTGAGTGCTCCCATTTGGAAGAAAAAATGAGATTCCTACTGGCTAATCATGTTCATCTATTTTTACATATTTCTAACACGTTTGTATTTCTTTATACTATATATGTTGTTCTATTTGATGATCATTAATCTGACTGCATTCTCATTTTAATTTGTTACCATTGTAATAACTCCAAGATTAGTTCATCTCGATGAAATCACCAAGAACATCAAAAAATAATGAAACAAAATGTACAATTGAGAGATCCTTTTGATACCTTTAATTTATGGATGCTTTTTTATGACTGTAATTATCTAAAGGACAAATATGAGTTTTATAGTACATCGAAAAATAAAGTTAAAAACATTTACAATTGAGAGATCCTTTTGTTTTCTTTCTATTTTTTCTTTTCCATCCAAGGCATGTTTCAACAACTCTGCATTTTTTTAAGATAAATTTTTAATTATCAGTATGAAATGTGTTTGAAGCTACTGCTTTAGTCTTCAATCTTGAGCTTCCAAATGTATACTACTCTTTCTCTTCTTCGATGTGTTTCTTTGTTCAATTATCTTATCTTTATTAAGAAATAGAGGAAGACAGCTATTTGTTAGCAGAAATTTTTCGTAGATATACTTTTTCAATTCTCTTATATAGGATAGGGTACCCTCAAAATCAAATCATTCAGAGGTGCAAAGGACACAAGAAGTGCCTTCGAGTTCAAATTATTGGACCCTTTCTCCAAGTAGTGATCACAAAGAGGCTGAAGTACAAGGGCAAGGGAGCTGTTTGAATGGTTTTGAAGCGTTCAACGTTGCACAATGGGAAGGAGAGAAGCAATTGACTAATCTTTGTTATTTTATGACCACAATTTTGTTCTCGATTGTCCTCAGTTAATGAAATTCTTTGATGGGTTTGACCTTATGTAACTTTTGAAAATATCTGATAATTAGCATGTAAATATGCATGAGATAAGTATTTAATCTTATTAGTAAAGTTTAGATCAATTTCCTATAACAAATTTACATGATAAGTAATAAAATTGCTGAATGCTGATAATTTATCAAAAGAATAATAAAGACATAATTTCTGAATTAAATAATGAGTAAGACTTTAACAAATATAAATTCTTTTTTTTTTTTTTCTGTTGGACAAATATAAATTCTTTAAACTATATCAATACAGAGGTAGAAATCTATAAGAAAACAAGTTAAAATAAGATAAACAATTTTTACGTGATATATCATATATAAAACTTTCAAAAAATGATGTAAGATAAACTTAACTCGTTTATTTTGATAAGTTAATTATGAAAATTTGCGATATTTATAAAAAAATCATGTTAAGTGGAGTAAATACTAAATCAAATGTATATTCGTTTTAATTACTATTAATCTAATTACTAATTGTGAATGGACTTCTGTTTAATTTGGATATTCCGCCAAAAGATGACATTAAAAGGATCGACAATGAAAATTGTAATACCAACAATGTGTTGGCTCAGTGGAAGCAGGCTGAGCTCCAATGTGTTCTAGGGATTTACTGGTTACTGCTCCCGTCCCGAATAGGGATTAATCCTATATTCAAATGGTGTAGGGATACCCTAAGTGTAAACCAAAAATAAATAATGAAAATTCTAATCAAGTGATGCATTTTAATGGAAAGCAAGCAGCTGTAGATGGGGAAAATATGGTTGCCTAATTCAACAATAACAACAATCTAGAATTTAGAATTTAGAAATAATTTGACAAAATAATTAAGAAAGTGAATTGGATTCAAATACAAACATATTAATTCAATAATAATTTCGAAAGATAATTGTCCATCATCCCTTATTAGATTTGAAACTCAAAAAAGTAGAAAAATAATTTTAAATTCAAAATCATATCCCAAATTGAAGAGAGATAAGTATTGTCAATTCATCAATTTATTTTGTTCCATTTTCAAACACATAAGACACGCAACAACAAGACCAAAAAAAATATACAATCAATTCTATAAATTTAATCAATTATTTTGAAACTCAAAAAAGTGGAATATTAATTTTAAATTCAAAATCAGATCCATAATGAAGAGGGATAAATATTGCCACACTACAAGAAAATGACGATTTTCTCATGGAATTTTTCACGGATATATATTCTGTGATAATTGGTCATGAGAAACCCATGAGAATATCCAAGAAAGAATGGCAGGAAGGTGGTACGAATATATTCTCATGGACAATGACTATGAGAACAACCGTGACGACATGTTATTGTTCTCACAGACTTATGCTCTGTAAAAAATAGAAGCACAAGTTTTGCATCTTTATTTCTCATGGAATACAGGTCCATGAGAACCTAAAATGCACAATTTAAACATGAGAATTCTCATGGATTTTGTTCATGAGAAACGAAAAGCAACGTTTCACTAGATGTTGTGCAAAACTCTAACGCAAGTGTATGTTATCATTTTCAAGTAATAAAATGAGAGTAAAATATTGTCCCATGGAAATTGTGACTAATAAATACCAAAATTTGGTTTATTCTAATTTTATCTAGATAGTCAAGAAAATAAAGAATTGATATTGAGCAATAATTAAAATGCAAGAATAGTAAAAGAGATTGAAAGATGGATGAGAAGTATTTAGGGTTTTCGATTTCACCATAGCTATTCTGATTTGCTATCCTTATTTCATTAACCAAGAATTATCTTCTTAATTGCTAGCCAAGAACCCTAATTTATTCATTAGCCTCTCCCAATGTCAAACGAAAATATCTCTAAGTTATGAATCTACTATATTCTTATGTGAATTATGAATAACCTAGAAATTTATTTAATTCTTTGGTTCTCTTTAATTGACTACACAAGCCATGAAAGTATATCCCTATCCTACATGCAATCTATGTTCTTAATCCCTATGATCTTTAATTACAAATTACCTCCTGATTTCATTGCAATTATCTAATCAACTAATTAGTGATCAAGCAAATAGAAGCATGAAGAATTTAGAAGAATAAGACAATTAATAAAGATGTTCTTAAATTAAAGAAATAGAAAATCACAAATCTTCCTAGCTAGGCTACATCGTAGCCCTAGAAAGGAATTTAGTTAATGACAGAAAAATAAAGCATAACAGAATAAATTCTAGACATGATTGAAAGGGAAAAGAATAAAACTCAGTATTGAAGCTAAGAGTTACTGTCACCAATCCTCGCTTCAATCATTGTCTCTTACTTGCCTTCAAAACACATCTAGAGATAGACTAAAACCTAAAAAGTCCCTATTTATACTAATGTTTGATGAACATACTTTTTATACAGTAGTTAACCCTCATATTTAGTCTTTTAAACCTCTTTTGGGCTGAATTGAGTGGGCTTGGGTCACATTTCATGAGTTTGGATCCAATTGGGCATAAATGTATTTTTCAGCAATACTAGGCATTTTATGCACTCTCTGTTTTTCATGCATAACTTGAGTTCTGGACATCTAATAATTTTAAATCCTACCTTGTAGGAAATCTAAGAGAAATATCTACAACTTTGATTCAGAGCCCCAAGTCTAATTTGGATGTTTAGCTGGTCATATTCAGCCTGGAAGCTAGAGAAGAGATGCTGTCACAGGATCCTGACCCGCATGCAGTGTTTAGATCATAACTTAATCTGTAGATGTCTTATGGACTTTACAATGGTCCCATTGGAAAGCTAAGATGCAGATCTTCAATTGTTATGAAGACCAGTTTACCAAATTGTATAGTTTAGATGGTCTTATTTCCTGTCGAAGTTGGCTGATGGTTCCAGAGACCTGTTGGCACTTAAATGTGCCTAACTTCTTCATTACAAGTCCAATTGAGCCCAAACCAAAGCCTAATGAAAGCTAAGGCCCATGGAAATAAGTGTGACCTAAGGTCAATTTCGGTGTACATGTATTTTTGGAGGTTTATATGTTCAGAAAGAGGCAGCCGAGTTTCATAATCATACTTTAAATAGATTTTCTTGTTTTCTTAGTCTTTAAGTTTTCTCTCTAAGTTCTTTGTAAACTTTGTTCCTCTTGTTGATGGAGGGCTAAATACTCAAATCAATCCAGGTTTTGGCTTTCTGATTATTAATTCTGAGATTATGCTTTGATTGTTATTCATTTAGTGGTTAATCTACTTTTTTCCTTCCTCTGAATCATTCTGTTTGAATTGCTTAAATTCGAATTTGGATTTTCATGTGTTGATTGCTTAATTGCATGTGATAAAGAGGAAATTGAAGGTTAATCAATGTTTCTAAGCCTTTGGACGGATTGTTTACCCTTGGCTGGATTCTGGACTTAGGTTAAACTGGATTTGAATGAGTGCTTAATTCATTTAGTCTTAGTTGATCCGAATTTTGGTTGCTTAACCAGTGGATATCCATAGAGCACTGAGAGGCTTCTTGATGTGTTCTAAGGCCAAGAACTAGGTTAATGATTGAATGGATTCTTTGAAATCAAGGATGGATTAAAATCAGAATCAATTAAACTTGGATTGGTTATTTTCCTTAAGGTTTACCACTTTTAATTAATTTCTGTTAATCACTTGAACAAAACAAACCCCCCATGTTTATATGTTTCTTAATCTGATTCACTACTTAGAGTAATCCTTTGGTTCGACTTGGTGTTGCCTTATGCTATAAGTAGCTTTAGTAAACCGACTATAAATTTTACTAATTTGAGGAGCATCGGCAGCTCATCAATGTTATAATCCTAATCTAATTAAGAAAAGAAATTGTTGCTGCCTTAAAACTATTGTATAGGCGCCGCAGCGCTAACTTGCTGCGTTAGGGTATTCTCGCACGTGGGCAAGGGTGCATGGGGGCTGAGTTTTGGTCGCAGGGGCGCTATCATGCTGGAATGCGAGGTGAACTGCTAGGTATGCACGTTGGTGCATGAGCCTTGAGGCGCGGTTAGGCCTAGTCTCTAGAACAAAGGATCTNGAGTGGACTTGGGTCACATTTCATGAGTTTGGATCCAATTGGGCATAAATGTATTTTTCAGCAATACTGGGCATTTTATGCACTCTCTGTTTTTCATGCATAACTTGAGTTCTGGACATCTAATAATTTTAAATCCTACCTTGTAGGAAATCTAAGATAAATATCTACAACTTTGATTCAGAGCCCCAAGTCTAATTTGGATGTTTAGCTGGTCATATGCAGCCTGGAAGCCAGAGAAGAGATGCTGTCGCAGGATCCTGACCCGCATGCAGTGTTTAGATCATAACTTAATCTGTAGATGTCTTATGGACTTTACACTGGTCCCATTGGAAATCTAAGACGCAGATCTTCAATTGTTATGAAGACCGGTTTACCAAATTGTATAGTTTAGATGGTCTTATTTCCTGTCGAAGTTGGCTGATGGTTCCAGAGACCTGTTGGCACTTAAATGTGCCTAACTTCTTCATTACAAGTCCAATTGAGCCCAAACCAAAGCCTAATGAAAGCTAAGGCCCATGCAAATAAGTGTGACCTAAGGTCAATTTGGGTGTGCATGTATTTTTGGAGGTTAATATGTTCAGAAAGAGGCAGCCGAGTTTCATAATCATACTTTAAATAGATTTTCTTGTTTTCTTAGTCTTCAAGTTTTCTCTCTAAGTTCTTTGTAGACTTTGTTCCTCTTGTTGATGGAGGGCTAAATACTCAAATCAATCCAGGTTTTAGCTTTCTAATTATTAATTCTGAGATTATGCTTTGATTATTATTCATTTAGTGGTTAATCTACTTTTTTCCTTCCTCTGAATCATTCTGTTTGAATTGCTTAAATTTGAATTTGGATTTTCATGTGTTGATTGCTTAATTGCATGTGATAAAGAGAAAATTGAAGGTTAATCAATGTTTCTAAGCTTTTGGACGGATTGTTTACCCTTGGCTGGATTCTGGACTTAGGTTAAACTGGATTTGAATGAGTGCTTAATTCATTTAGTCTTAGTTGATCCGAATTTTGGTTGCTTAACCAGTGGATATCCATAGAGCACTGAGAGGCTTCTTGATGTGTTCTAAGGCCAAGAACTAGGTTAATGATTGAATGGATTCTTTGAAATCAATGATGGATTAAAATCAGAATCAGTTAAACTTGGATTGGTTATTTTCCTTAAGGTTTACCACTTTTAATTAATTTCTGTTAATCACTTGAACAAAACAAACCCCCCATGTTTATATGTTTCTTAATCTGATTCACTACTTAGAGTAATCCTTTGGTTCGACTTGGTGTTGTCTTATGCTATAAGTAGCTTTAGTAAACCGACTATAAATTTTACTAATTTGAGGAGCATCAGCAGCTCATCAATGTTATAATCCTAATCTAATTAAGAAAAGAAATTGTTGCCGCCTCAAAACTATTGTATAGGCGCCGCAGCGCTAACTTGCTGCGTTAGGGTATTCTCGCACGTGGGCAAGGGTGCATGGGGGCTGAGTTTTGGTCACAGGGGCGCTATCATGCTGGAATGCGAGGTGAAGTGCTAGGTATGCACGTTGGTGCGTGAGCCTTGAGGCGCGGTTAGGCCTAGTCTCTAGAACAAAGGATCTCGCACATGCATGGAAGCACTAGTGCACTTGCTTTCTAGCTCTAGTGCGCTAAATTTCTGGACTAAAGGACACTATAGCGCAAGTGTACAGGCGCTGTAGCCCTTGTTGTTGCCTCTTCTTCACACACTTTGACACTTTTTCACCTTAATGCACCAAACTTTTCAAAACTTAATTAGACATACACAAATACAATAACACATCATTTAACAGTAAAATAACTCAAGAAACCTACAAAATGATAAGCTAAGAATACCTAAAAAGTGGATATAAAATTCACTTAATACTTGACCCTTGGACGGAGGAAAAATTGGGCGAGTTTTTCTCACAGATGTTCTCACGGAAAAATTCCGTGAGAAATCTAAAAATTTCTTCTAGTCCTACGGCTCACCTTCTTCATTTGCAACTTAGAGAAAATATTATTTTTTGGCGATTTCTCCTTGTGAACTGGCTTGGGCGGCGGATTCCTATAATTTTAGGGCGCTTTCCGGCGTGTGTGGACAATCTACTCCTTCCTTTTTAAGCTTTGGAGTTGAGGTAAGTCATTTTTCTCTGATTTTATCTCTGAATTTCTCTTGTATTTTCTTTCTCAATGATGCACAAAATATGCTAGTTTTTTTGTATATTTGTGGACTACTTTAAGTATAGATTGGTTGTGGATAGGTATTTGATGGATTACAAACTTGATTAATGGTTTGGTTTCAGAGTTCGCTCTTGATGTTGAATCCAAATTTCAATCTTCAAATTAGAGTAGTTGTGAATTTTTTTTTTTTTTTTGTATAAATTGGTTGAGGGCTTTTGTTTTATGATGCATATAGAGGGTTTGGATGAATTTGTGTGATTTTTTTAAATTAGTATGGATGAATTTTAATTTTGCGGGATTTAGAGACTAATTTATTATTTAAATTATGTGTGAAATTGCTGAGATTTTGATAACTCTGCTTGAGACTATTGTTGTATATTATATGTGTATTATTTGTATAATGTTGTTTGAATTTTTTGACATGATTGTGCAGTTTTTCATTAATGTATGGACAATATGTTGGATAGTAAGTTATTTGTAATGATATATGAATTATGAGCATATGACATATTAAAAACTTGTGGAATGAATGTACGTTAGAGTTATATATAATAAGTTAGGTTAATTTAAAAACTCATCTGAGAGTTAATCACATAGGATTAACTATCGGATAGTCCCCGATTTTAAGACTATTATTGAAGTTGTTGTTCCACTAATAGAACGATAGAGATTTAAGAGCAAGTATATCAATTAAATTTCAGAGCACCTCTCTTTTGTTTCTCTAGGTACATATTTATGCTGGTTGAATAACGTAATTCACGTACTTGGAGAACTATGGGAATGTGCTACCGAAATTTACTTGACCTATTTGGTTCCTATAAGCTTCTACTAGTGGTGGAACAAATTTCAAGAATAAGATAGAAGCCATACCTAGAGTAAAACGTAGTACCTTTGAAGCATTGGAAGAAAACATTGACAACTTCATTTTGTTTTGAATATTGAAAGAATATGAAGATCTCTGAACATCGTCGTTGAATGTATGAGAAACTTGTTCCAAATTGTAAAGTTGTTAGATATGAGTTTTATGCTGGTGTTGAGGTATTTATTGAGTTTGCAAGTCAACTTGATGTATATATTCAAGAAGGAAAGTTTAGATGCCCATGTGTGAAATGCAAATACCATAAGTATCGTACATTAGATTAAATAAGGATGCACATATACACGAAAGGTTTCATGGATGATTATTATTATTGGGATAATCATGTAGAGGTCCGTCTAGCCATTATCCCAATGGATGTTGAAAATTAGTATATCTCTTGATATGAACAGATGGTTACAGATGTTGCAGGGCCCTCTTTCAAATCAGAGTATATACCGGAAGAGGATCCAAATCCAGAATTTACAAAGTTTTATGATATGTTAAGGGCTGTAAGTCTCCATTATGGAATGGATGTGAGACACACTATGTGCTTTCAACAGTTGTCAGATTATTAAGCATCAAGTCTGACTATAACATCCTAGAAAGTTCAATGGCTAAACTTATTACACCGATGACAGAGATATTGCCTTCAGGTTATAAAATGCCAACTAATTTGTATCAAGCCAAGAGATTGGTTTCTAAACTTGGTTGTGGGTACAAGAAGATTGACAATTGTCCACATGAGTGTATGTTGTATTATGGAGAAGATAAATCTGCTAGGCAGTGTCACATTTGTGATGAAGCACATTTCACAGAATTCAGAGTTAGACAAGGGAAGGGAAGTTCCAACTAAACAGATGTGGTATTTGCCAATAATCCCTAGATTGCAAAGACTTTTTGGATCCAATGCATATGCGAATGAGATAAGATGGAATAAAGAACACCAACGTGAACCAGGGGTGTTGTCACGTCCATCTAATGGAGATACATGTAAGTATTTTGATATGGTTCACCCAGATTTCATATCAGAATCGAGGAATATGAGATTAGGTCTATGTGCCGATGGTTTCAATCCTTTTGGAATAGACACGAAGACCTATTCATGTTGACCTGTTATCTTAACTCTTTACAATCTTCTGGTTGGCATGTATATGAGAAAGGATAACATGTTCTTAACTGTTATTATTCATGGTCATCATAATCCGAAAAGCAAAATTAACGTCTTCATGCAACATTTACTTGACGATTTGAAATTTCTTTGGAATGAATGAATGCATACTTATGACATATTATTAAAGCAAAACTTCCGAATGAGGGCAACTCTTTTGTGAACCATCAATGACTTCCCTACATATAGAATGTTATCCAGTTAGCAAACAACAGATAGGTTGCGTTGCCCAATTTGCATGGGTGGTTCGAAGGCATTTTATTTGAAGCATATGCAAAATATTTGTTATTTCAATTGTCATCGAAAATTATTGGCCCAAGATTATCATTTCCGTCGTAACAAAAATAAGTTCTTGAGGAATGCTACTGAGAAGGGCATATCACATAGGTCTTACTTTGAAAACAAATTTTTCATACAAGTGTTAAGATAACCCAGAGTAACAGAAAGTAGAGATGTTGTCTCTACTAGTTATGGTGTAACCCACAACTAGATTAAGCGTAGTATTTTCTGGGACTTACCATATTAGCATGATTTATTGATTCCTCACAACATTGATGTGATATATACAGAGAGCAATGTCTTTGGAAATGTCTTTAATATGGTCATGGATGTAAAATATAAGAGTAAAGATAATGTGAATGTGAGACTAGATATGACAAAGTTTTGTAAACGTCCCAGTTTGGAGTTGTAAGACTTGGGCAATGGAAAGATTGTGAAACCCAAAACGTTGTATACACTTAGTATTGACCAGAAGACAGCTGTATGTGAGTGGGTGCAGAGTCTAAAGTTTTTTGATAGATATACATCCAACTTAGGGAATTGTGTCGATACTCATCTATAGACTTTGACCTACATGAAAAGTCATGATTGTCATGTGTTTATGGATAGACTCTTACCAATTGCTTTTAGTGGGTTGCCCACTCCTGTTTGGAAACCTTTTGTTGAATTGAGCTAGTTTTTCCTGATCTTTGCTCTCCTACTTTATACAAAGATGACTTGCAAATAATAGAGCAAAATATTCTCATCATCTTGTGCAAACTTGAGAAGATTTTTCCTCCTGCTTTCTTTGATGTGATGAAGCATTTACCGGTTCATTTAGTTGAAGAAGCGCTGGCGGGTGGACCTGTCCAATATAGGTGGATGTACCATTTCGAAAGGTTCCTTCATACCTTAAAACAAAAGGTTAAAAACAAAGTCTGTGTGGAAGGTTCAATTTGAGAAGCATACATCCTTGAAGAGACTTTAACTTTTTTTTCATACTACTTCGAGTCTCATGTCCATTCAAGGACTAAAAGAGTGCCTCACAATCATGATGGTATTGAAAGTTATGCCATACAACATATTTACATCTTCAATTATCCTACTTTCCTCCATGGAATCGTGCAACGATGATATCTTAATGATGAGAAACTAGCAACTGCAACAAAGTATGTGTTGCTTAATTACTCTGAGGTTAAACCTTACTTGAGGTAAGTTCCAGCTTAATATATTCATAATTTCTAATGCTTCAATTAATTATTATGTGTTAATCAATGCTATGTTTGTGTTGCCACATGTAAATAGAGTGATTAACCTCATTCTATGGGAATTTCCGAAATGTTGAAATGGATAAGCACATCTCCATTGGATTTCCTTAACAGTTTAAACAATTTGTAAGTAACTTGAACTATTTAAAAATTTTAATTGTATTCAACAAGCTTAATATATCATTAACATCTTGTTAATTATATATATGTTGGTACAAAACCCTCAAAATGGTATTATGGATGGGCTTTTAATATCTTTGGCTTGGGGTCCCTTAAGGAAGGTCCAAACATAGGACCGAGTAAATATCAATAGTTATAAATTTCATGCAGAAGCTTGGTCTCATGGTTGAAAAAAAAATAACAGTGGAGTATGTTTGAAGGGATATGGTTATAGCGAAGTGGAATCCTCTTATTATGGGATACTACAAGAGATCATTGAGATTGCATATATCGGTTCACTTAGTCATCGATTGATACTATTTAATTGTAAATGATATGATCCTTCACATCGGGGGACAAAAAGTTATCCAAAATATGGATTTGTGGAAGTAAACTCAAATAAAACATACATGGAGGATGACCCTTTCATATTAGCTCAACAAGCATAGCAAGTTTATTTCTTTCCTTATCCACGCACAACTCCTAATAAGTGAGACTAGTTACATGTCCTTAAAACGAAGGCTAGGCACACAATTGATGCCCCATATGCCCCATATGATCCCTACTAAGACGTATCACATCGCTTACCGGCGTTAATTGTTAATGATGGTCAAACACAAACAGATTTGGGAGATAATACTTCAGCTGCTATGGATGAAATTGTTACTGGTGAGAATCCAATCATTGTAACTAATGTAGATGATCAGATAGGAGAAGGTGCTGAGGAAGAGGAAGAAGATGAATATAATAGCAATGATGAGGAAACCGAGGAAAATCCCCCAAGTGATTATGTACTAGAAGTGATTGATATTATATAGGTCCTCCTCATATTTTATCAGTGCCTATTTGTATAGCTGCATTTCCTTCTATGTTATATTTTTAGACATTTTATGTTTCTCACCATTATGTGTTCTATTTTTGTGTCACAGAACTCTTGTTTATATCACTGATGTTGACGCTACATTTTCTGCTCGGTACTCATTTTCCACGAATTTGAAACTTTGGTAGAGTCTAGAGCTATGAAAAGATTCTTTTTGTATATTTTTTTTTTTACAGTATCCTTCCTATATAGATTCATTTGTATACATTTTTTAATTTGTATAAAATTTGATTCATTCTACTCCTCTGTTGTTGTTCCTATTCTAGTTATGCTGCTGATGGTTATTGTACTTTGTAGTTTTTGGGTTAGTTGAAAAATAGGGTGTAGGAAGGGGGCGCAAGGGTATTTCTCATGGAATTAAAATAAAAAATTATAATTTTCTTGCCTTGTCTCGGATTTTCTCTTGGAAACAGTCTTTGAGAAAGGTTCTCACAGACACCTTCCATGAGAATGTCCTCGACCTTCCCATGAGACTTCGCGACAGCTTCTCACAGAATATTGCTCAATTCTCATGGATACATTACGTAAGAAATTTCTCACGACAATAGCAAACCGAGAGAAAGTCTGAGAGAAAATTTCTAACGGAGGATATTTTTCGTGAGAAATTGGGTTTGTCACGTCAGTTTTTCTCACGGAATTTTCGTTCATTTCTCAGATTATTTATGTGAGAAATTAACGTTATCCGCAAGAAATTAACGTTTCCAATTCATTAATTTATTTTTTTCCATTTTCAAAAAATTTAGACATGCAACAACGGGACCAAAAAGTATGCAATCAATTCTATAAATTCTAAAAGATTATTATGTTGGAAAAGTATTCATGCATACGTTAATATTGTGGTAATTATTTAAAAATAAATAGGTGAATGTAGTTGATTCAAGAAAGAAAAATAATTAATTTGCTAATTGGGTTCAAGTAACAATGTGACCAAAAAAATTTAATAGATTATTATGTTGGAAAGTATTCATGAAATCAACTGACAGGAGGGAATATTTTTCATCTCTCTTATTTTTTATTTTCTTTGTCATACTTATTTTAGATATTTTTCATATTTAATTTATGATCAATTAAAAAGAAAAAATTATTACATATAAAATATGCTCTTGCTGAGTTTTAATTTTATCTATTTTTATGTTTTACATCAAATATTATCATTTTATTTGTGCATCGCGCAATGGGAAAGACTAGTTTTATTTCATAGAACAACCAAATTTAAAATTTTATAAATTTTTCTTTGACTAAAAAGCATTACTCAAAATTAAACTATTGATCTCTTATCATTATTTTATATGTGATCCTATAAAATAGGAATAGTTTTTTTTATTGGAATATAAAATAGGAATAGTTAACATTATTTAAAAGGTTAGGAGCAGTAGTTTACTAAATTTAAAACTTTAAATCATTTTTTAAACTACTAATAAGAAAAGTATTAACACCAATAAACTCTTAAGAAGTGGGAAAAAAAAGTAGGACAAGACAGTTACGTATAATTACTTAATTTGAAATTTTATACAATTTTTTTAAAAAAAATTAATAAGGAGGAAGTTGGGGTGTTCCTTTTAGGGATTGGATTCTCTAAAATGGGGATGTAGTTTAGACTTTAGAGAGACAAAGTACTTGATTAGCCACTAATAAAAGAAATAGGGAGTGAGATTTAAAAAATTTATAGACTATTATTCTAAATGTATTTTACCATTATTTTTCTATACTTACTCAACTAAGTGCACCTTTCACTTCAAAGAATCCAAATTCTTTCTTTTTAGTACTGTAGATAATAATATAAAACATAACTCAGGCTTGTGTAGAGCATTGAGAAAATAATTATAATGAATATAGAACATGCACTTAATTAGTTAGTACTACTGATGTTGAATTAGTTAAGACAATTAAGTGGGATAAGAAGATTTCAAATGAATAGTTAAAAGACTAACGTGATAAAAAAAAATTCAAATGAATGGCCAAAAGGCGTCTATCTTGTGTCTTGATGATTGAGTATAGTAATACAAACGTATAATAATTGAAGGGTGACAATCAGAGCCAAAACTTGGCATAAAGTGATCCTAGCTAGGATAGGACGCGGAAAACAGTAACACGCATGGTGATCTGTTTACTGTATAAAACTACGAAGTTCAAATCCAGAGGTCCATCCTATCGTCGTCCTATATATGATTTGGAATCAGTCACCACAAAACACGTGCTATAAAACCAAAAACTTTACAATAATTATAGGATATTACATAATATGTGGTCCACAAGGATACTTTTTCGCATTGAATAAGATAAAATAAAAAGGTTCATAATAATTCACTATATCTTTTCATAGGCAAAGCAATGAATACTATTATTATTATTATTTGATTTCGAAATTAATCAAATCTCAATTAATGCATCAAAAGATTTTGGGTATGTAAGATTTCTTTCTTCTTCTTCTTTTTTTTTTTTTTTCTATTTATTTCAATAAGTGTATGGGCTTAAGGACCAATAGCTAAATTAACTCTTTATAATTACATACACAATGTGCTCATATTTCTCTTAATTAGCAAGGAAAAACAAAAACTACTTTTAGCAAGTAGCAGATAAAATATTGTGACGCATAAAGGAGGCATGGTCCTGTATTTTTTTTGTTTTGTTTTGAAGAGGTCCTGCCAATATTTTGAATAAGACATTCCAATGACACATTAATTGATTGTCTGTTTGTCAATTTAAATATGGGAGCCTTTAATTTACTCCAGGTAAAAATATGGGGTTATATAACCCCATTCTAGGTAGTACAGTCACCACTGTTTCTTGTGCTATATGCCAAATTTAGTGGTGAATATTTAATTTTGGTTACTTGTTCAGTTGGTCATTTCTCAACTTGTGTGTCAATATTAATGTGACCCACTAATTTAACTAAAATTATGTTAGCACCCCACTTAAAATAACAATTTATGTTAAAGTTTTTTTTTTTAGTAATTAAATTATGTTAAAGTTGAGAGTAAACAAAGTATGATATTCCTCTCCATTTACATATTTTTCACAAACAAATTTATGAAATTCTTTTAAAGAATTATATTCAAATTTATACATAAAGATTCACAATTTAAAATAAAATTTTAAGCATGATAAAATTTAAAAATANGAAGAACAATAGTGTAAAAAATAAGTCAAAAAATTAAAGAGAGTAAATCTCACTCTTTCCCTTACTCGTTATTTTTTGCAAGTAGGATTTGAATGGTGATTTTTGCATGAAAATGAGATAAATCCTAACTTTGAATTTCAAAATTTTACGATGTTTTGATAAAATATTCATGTGGGTTTCATAAACCATCAAATTTTGAGTGTGAAACTCGTGTTGAAAGAGGTTAAAAATATTGAATAACTGGTTCTGGGCATAACCAAATCAACAACCGGGTTGGGTGACCCAGTTGCATACCCAAATAGAGGTAGAAGATGATGAATAGTATTTTCAAGCAAAATCTACTCGTATGTCAGGAGAGTGACGGCACGTGGAACCCACACACTAAGATTTTTTTTTTTATTGAAACTTGCCAAGTTCTTCTTCACTCTCCCTATTCTACCTTCTGAATTTTTTTGAGAATTTTTGGATGTTCAAAATTATTTTTTCTCAACTTTTCAAAACTTTACACCATTAAAATGATACTTCTTTTTTCTCAAAAGAAGTTATGTTTGACTATTTAATTAATTTAAAATTTTATTACGGTAGAAACCGAACTTGTTTTAGCTTGTATAATTCATTTTTTTAGGGTATAATTTTTTAAAGTTATGATAGAACGACATTATTTTTCCTACCTAATATCAATTAGTNACATTGTTTTTCCTACCTAATAGCAATTAGTTTAATAAATAAGTATTATAAAAAAAATATCCCATAGCCCGATTGGTCATGTGCAGGTGAGTTGAACTCATTAATCAATGATCAAATCTAATGGAAGGTGCGTATAAACTTTGTTTTATGTCTTAATTATTAGAGCATTACTAATAAAATTAAGAGCATAGGGCAAGTGGAAAAAGCGGGTGGATCCCTCGCCTAGGGTTTCATATTCAAATAAAAGTATCGGAAAGCTGATGAAGCATTCTTTTTGTTAATCGTCTTTCAATTTTATAAATTTGAATACTTTGTTTATACACTAAGACTATAACTTGGTACAAGTATTATATCTATATATAATAGTTGATAACGTGTTCTTTTATTTGTAAAATAATGTTTGCTTTGATTTGCATCGTTCTTACATTAATTAAATAATGGTCCTTTCTCTTGCCTAAAAGATGCAGAATATTATCGAAAGATTTAACAATAGCCAAAGCCATCGAACAAGAATAAAAACATCTTTGTGTGAAAGGGTGAGAAAGGACGGAAAAAAAAGATTTTAAAAAAAATTTAGGGTTGATTTGTAATAAATAAAAATTTTACCTATAGCAGGTTAAGTAAATATGTGGATCCCACTATTAATACACTTGTCATAACTAAATTGGTTCAACTAAGATGAGGTTGTTTAACTTCATTTTTGCATGGGGTCAGTTAAAGTCCCCTTTTAAATATTATTACGACTATTACTAACATCCAAAATGAAAGCAGAGACGAATCGGGATTCCCATACTTGCAGTTCTTGCAAAAAAAAACGTTCTATTATATAACAATCTTCCAATATAGATAGAACATCCCAATTATGTTTGGTCCTGGAAGATATTCATAGGCACATATGAATTAGTGGCAACAAGTTTTCACCCATAGTTTAATTTCATAGAATAGTGGATGAACGTTGAGCAAGGAGTTTCTACGATGAATAAACCTAGTTATGTTATGAAGTAGGTTGGGTTTACTCTTTGGTATATTTGGCGTAATCACAATAGAAGAGTTTATGAGAATATTGTACCAAATCCTCTAGACAATATTGTTAGAAGCTCTTGGGAACATTGTAAGGAATTTGTTGATCGCTCCACAGTTCGCAGTCATTGATTATTGTTAAATTTCTTTAACTTCGTCCATCTTTGGCCTGTGTTGTTGGGTGGTTTTCCCTGTTTTGGGTGTATTCTCGTCTTTGATGTACTTGTTGATTTTTATGTGGATGAATCCAATTTATCGATCTTTCGAGAAAAAAAACCCTAATACTTACCAACAGATACGTATCAGTTGGTAAAAAAAACTTATTCGTTTATATTCTTTTATCTTTTTTATGTAAAACAAATTTAGTGTTATTTTATATCTATGTTTCTGGATTTATCTAAAGGATTATCTTTAGTGACACTTTCTTACTAAGTTAATTGATTTTCATGAATATTTATCACACATATTGAAATCCTAATAATTAAAAAAGAAAGTTGTCCTTTTCTATTTATTTTTTTACCAAAGATTAGAATTATATTTTTAAGAAACTCTCATATAAGAAAGACAAATGGCATTGCTTAGTTGGAGCTGAATCCCTCCACAAGTGGTGGGTACCTCATCATGGGTTTGAACCCATCCCCTCCCCCAAAGCACAAAGTGCTTCCCTCTTTTCCTTGGAAAAAAATATGGGAAAGAGAAGATATTTAAATCATTAATAATACTATTATAATAATATTACAACCACTAAGAACACGTATAATAAGATTTGATTTCAAGTCCTGAGAACCTCCCTAAACTTTAAGGCTGGGTATGAGTTAACATGACCACTTAAACCTAATTTTTTATTATTTTTGAACATAAGTCACTATCATTTTTCTCTTAATAAATTTTTCACTGACCTAGTGAATTAATTTTAATATTGTCTTTGAAAACCATGAAACATTATTGATGGTTTGTTTGCCACAAATGAAGATGCCAAATAAAACTTGTGAAGAGTAGTACCATACAAAATTCATAGAAAAATTGAATGGACAACACATGCGGTCCATGCAACTATGCAAGGATAAAGCATTGAAGAGTAGACAGCGTGGTCACAATTCACAAAGTTGAAAGGATACCACATAAAAACTTTTTATAAAGTTGAAAATGACATTAAAAAAAGAAGAGGTTAAATCCGCAAGTCACAATTCATCCCCAAATGTGGTCCTATACTCCTGTCAATCTTTTTAATGTTTTGTAATGAATAAGACATTCCAATGAATATTTATGTACTGGATTTATCTAAAGGATTATCTTTAGTAACACTTTCTTATTAAGTTAATTGGTTTTTATGAATATTTATGGCATATATTTGTCTGAGCTGTTGATATTTTTGGAGTTGAGAAGTCACCTTCATTCCATGCATGGTCCTACGATCACAAAACACGTGCTACAAAAACAGAAACTTACAATAGACATAGAATATCACATTGCCTATAGGATACTTTTTTATGCTGGCTACAAATTTTCTCCCTTAGAATACTTATCTATTGCCAAATTTTCTCCCAAAAAATGCGTCAGCTGTTGATATTTGTGTTTGACGAGTATATAGTTTTCCTCTACAATTAATATATTAAAGTACATTGGTGATATTTCTATTTAAACTATGAATAACAGTTATGAAACATGGTCTTTTTTTTTTTTGGGTTTTCCAAAAACCAAAAATTTTTATTTACCAAATATCCTCAAATAAAAACAAGGATATTTTTGTAATTTTCACTACAGAATGGTGATTCCCCTCTTTGATATCTAAATTTTCTTTCTCCAAAATTAATTCTCCATATTTATCCACAAATAAAAATAAGGAGATAGTTTTTGCAAATTTTCATTAATTTTTTTTATGTGTCAAATTTTGATTAATTAAACAAAGAGGGTGTTTATACCCACTCTTTAAGAAGACAGATTCTCAAAAGTTTTATTTTTCAAAAAAATAAGAGCCTTTGCCATGAGCGGCC
>QAOA01001821.1:270410-285997 GCA_003255065.1 Cercis canadensis | reverse complement strand
GGGCAAGAGGCTAGTGGTTCAAAGAAAAAGATTTTCAGTCACATGGGTTTTAAGAAGTATTATTTTTTTGGTACTTTTGGCTATGACTTTGAATTCGAATATAGAACTCATAAGTCTTGAGTACGACTTCAATACTACTCAACTATAAGCTTTTTTTTTTTTATTTAAGAAGTGTTATTTAAACCATATAAAACTTAATCCATCAAACCTAACTAAGAACAAAAAGAAAGTGTTTATTATCTTTTGTTCACAAAAACATGGGTTATAAATAAAATTGATTACTATTATAACCAACAATAAATAAAATTGACTATTAACTAAAGTCTTAGAAGAATCAAGTGGAAGGTCATAACAATAGGAAAAACTACTAACAAATGCTTGGTTTAGCAATCAGAAATTTAGACTCCTCGCTCAATCACTTAGATTGGAGGTCATGAGAGTCTATTGATAATTAAAGGATCATACATGAGCTATGCCATTAATTTTAGTGCAACTTAGCCGACTTTTAAATTTTCACTCACCAACAAAAAAATTGATGCTCATCGGCGTAGGCACAATATAATCATAACAAAGTAGAGAAAAGAATGTGTATATGATGAATTATTTCTTAGTGCAAAAGTTAATTCAAACATATTATTTTATAAATTAACAAAAAAGATTAATGGATAACCATTAATTTTGCATTGCATAAGATGAAAGATGTCTTTAATGGAGATATTGCAGTCGATGATATCCTCACACGTGGTCCTAGCTAGGATAGGACATGGAAAACAGTAACACACGTGGAGGTCTATTTACTGTATAAAACTAAGTTCAAATCCAGAGGTCGATCCTAATGTGGTCCTATATTAGATTTGGAATCAATCACCACAAAACAAAAAGTACTTTGAGCAATGGTCCTGTGTTGGCCTGTGTAGTTGGGTGGTTTTCCCTGTTGTGGGTGTATTCTTGTCTTTGATGTACTTGTTGATTTTTATGTGGATCAATCTTGCAGATACTTAGTCTTTCGGCCCATTGTATTTAGGCCCATTTGGCCAAAGGGCCACATCATTAAATATGTGTATGTCCACCATATCCCTTAGTCATCACCTATAAATAACCTCCTGCCACAGGTATACGGACTTGTGCTTCCCTTAACATTTATTACACTCTTTTGCCCAGACCGTGCTAACTTAAGCTTCAGAGCTCGGGTATCAATCTGACCTTTAGCTCACTTGTTATTGTGCAGTTCACACTCCCAACTAGCATTCTCCACCTTCCGATCTTCAGCTCAGATTAGGCATCGCCATTTGGCGCCGTTTGTGGGAAATTTCCTTTTTCCCAAGAAACAAATCTCATTGTAAGATCTTGTTTTGAGCACCATGGACTCCTCAAATCAGCATGAATATCTCCATACTATCCAAGAAAACACCCACGAGACCCACACTCCAACCTAACACCGTTCGAAGATCGCCACCACTCCCACCTCACCAAATTGCTCATAGTCTGAAAGTTTCCCGGGAAATTCCTGTCCAGGAAAACCAACAAAGTGCCACCATCAGCTTCCTGCTCCAAGAAATATAAGTCCTCAGACAAGAGAGAAATGCAGACAGAGCTGAGATTGCTGAGTTGAGAAGGCGCCAACAACTATATGAGCCCTCAATTGATACCTAACATGAGAGCCCACCCCTTCGAGCAATTCCATCTCTAGCCAGGCGCCTGAGAGGCCAAACCGCAAAGGAAATCACTGAAAGCCAATCCTCATTCTACACCTGCACCCGATGACCATCCCAGACATTTATTTCCAACCAGCCCTCGCCCTCAAGCTCGGAAAAGAAAAAATGAGCTGCCAAACACCCTTTTACCCAAGACATCATGGACTTCCTCCTGCTAACCCACTTTAAGCAACCTAACATCAAATCCTACTATGGATCAACCAACCCACTAGAGCATTTAGAAAATTACAATTCAGTTATGCTCTTGGCAGGCACTGCAGAAGAAATAATGTGTCAAGCTTTCCCAACAACTCTGCGTAGAGCAGCCCTCCAATAGTTTTCTGGCCTTCCACCAAACAGCATCTCTAGCTTCGACCAACTAGTTGAACTCCTTCAAGCTCGTTTCTCCACCAGCATGACCCACAAAAAAAAACCTCTGCCATCTTGGTCACCATAAAGTAAGGAGAGACCAAGCCTTTAAAGGATTATATGGATAGATACACCAAACTCTCCCTCCAAGTTCGCGAGCTAACAGAAGGAGTAGCCATGCATGCAATTCAAGCAGGCCTTCGACCTGGTCGCCTGCATGAAAACCTCACCCTCGACCCTCCTAGAAACTTGTCTGACCTCCTCACCAGAACAGCCAAGCACATTAACTTAAAAAAGGTGCTAGGTCAAGCTGAGAAAAATAAACCCAACTAAAAAAGAGAGAGGTCCCCAACCCGACCTCATTTTGACACCTACACCTCATTGACCTAGACTTGAACTCGGGTATTGGAGGAGATATGCTACAACAAGCTGGCCCAACTCTCACCTCAAAAAAAGACGGTAGGCTCGGAGAAAGAAAAATATTGTGCATTCCACAGAGGAAGGGGGCACGACACAAACGATTGCAGGTACCTGCAGAACCTTATCGAGGATATTATCCAAAAAGGTTACCTGCAAAAATACTAAGTCGAGATCCCAGCACCTGTCCAAAAGCCAAAAAAAGAATACTGGCCTTAGAACAAATCACCACCACAAAGCCAACCCCTTCGCCAAGACCAAAACAGACATAGAAGTAGGACTCCCAACAGAAAACCCCAAAATCAGCAACAAGACCTAAGGCAAAACACTGCAGGGACCATCCATACCATCACAGGCGATTTCGCGGGAGGAGGAGCTTTAAGGTCCTCCAGCAAAAGACATGAAATGGTAACTCAGAAGCACAAAAAGGAAATTTTCCATACCACAATTGCCAGAAAAACCAAGCCATGACCGACCATCTCCTTATCCGACGCCGACTATGGGACCATCGGCCCAGAGCACGATGACCCTATGGTCATACCTTGCTTTATTGCTAACTATGAAGTTTGCAAAGTCCTAGTCTACTAAGGCAGCTCTGCTAATCTCCTCTTCTACCATGCCTTCGCCTAGCTCAGAATCCATACATCCGACTTCAAACACTACCCCAGAACCCTTGTGGGCTTATTTGAAACTCATGTTGAAGTCAAAGGCACCATCACCCTCAGAACAACCTTGGGAGACTTTCCTAACTTGGCTAATGTCGACGTCAAATTCTTGGTCGTCGATTGTCCTTCTGCTTACAATGTCATCCTGGGGCGTCCATTCCTCAACCAAATTGATGCTAAAGTTTCAACAAAACACCTATTACTCAAATTCCCCACTATCTCTGGAACCGTTGAACAGGCAAGAGGAAATCAGCTCCTTGAAAGAATATGTTATAACATAAGCTTGTTCATTGATTATTTCAAGCCCCAAAAACTAAAAAATACCGAACAACCGACCGACCAACAGTCCGATCCCCATCAGTGAGCTCGACAACAGAGGGGAAAACCAAGAGGCCTGACCTGAGCCCAAGGACGAGCTTGTTCCAATCCAGGTCGGAACTAGCCCAAGTTAGACAATTCAAGTGGGATCCAACATCCCTCTATCAAATCTGAAAAAGCTCACTGACCTGTTCACATGGACAACATTTGACACGCTAGGTATTGACCCAGATTTTATTTATCATAAACTTGATGTTGGCACAGGTGTAAAGCTAGTCCGACAAACAAAGAAGGTCATCGGACCAGAGCGGTAAGCAGCAATCCAAGAAGAAGTCACAAAGCTGCTCGACACCGGATTCAGAAGGGAAACCCCCTACACCACCTAGCTGTCAAACGTCGTGATGGTAAAAAAGGCCAGCAGGAAGTGGAGACTGTGCATAGACTTCTTCGACCTGAATAAAGCATGTCCAAATGACCCTTACCCCTTCCAGGCATTGATAAGCTCATCGATGGAGCATTAGGATACAAGCTCCTAAACTTCATGGGCTCCTACTTGAGATATAACTAGATCAAAATGCACCCAGATGATGAGGACAAAATAGACTTTATCCAAAAAGGCAACCTACTGCTACAGAGTATTCTCCTTTGGACTGAAAAATGCTAGAGCCACTTACCAAAGACTGATGGACAGGGTGCTAAAAATCCAGATAGGTCGGAACGTTGAGGTATACATGAACGACATGCTTGTCAAATCTCACTTGGAAGAAAATCACCTAACCGACCTAAAGGAGACATTTACCGAGCTCTACAGACACAACATGCACTTAAATCCTTCTAAATGTGCATTTGGGGTCGAAGCTGAAAAATTCTTGGGTTTTATGTTGACAAACAGAGGTATCAAGGTTAATCTAGACAAATGTGAAGCCATCATAAGGATGAAGCCACCCAAGACTATGAGGGAAGTCTAGAGACTAGCTAGCAGAATCACATCTCTCTCTTGCTTTATGTCCAGGTTGGCAGATCGAGCTCTCACATTCTTTAGAACTCTCAAGAAGATAAAAAACTTTGAATAGACCTCGGAATGCCAACAAGCTTTTGAACAACTAAAGCAATACATTGCCTCACCTCACATCCTGTCCAAACCAAAACCAGCAAAAACCGTTTATATATATCTCGCCACTAGCGACCAAGCTCTCAGCTTCGCCCTTGTCCGAGAAGAAAACAAAATCTAATTTCCCATCTACTACACTAATCATCCCCTCTAAAGTTCCAAGCTAAAGTACTATAAAATTGAGAAGCTCGCATACGCGCTTCTCTTCTCAGTGCGCCGTCACAGACTATATTTTCAAAACCACCAAATAACAGTTCAAACTAATCAACCAATAAGGCAGGTGCTCCAAAAACCTGACCTTGCAGGTCGAATGCTCAGATGGTCAGTAGAACTCAAAAAACATGTCCTCTTATACGAGCCCCGAGAGGTGATCAAAGCGCAAGTTGTTGCTGACTTCATGGCAGAACTAACTCAAACCAAAGATCCCAACCATGACAACCAAAATAACTGGACGTTATCAGTAGATGGATCTTCCAACCTGAAAAGAGGAGGAGCATGAATAATTATGGAAGGGCCAAAAGGTGTAACTATAAAACAATCCTTATGTTTTGAATTCCTCACCTCAAACAACCAAGCAGAGTACGAAGCTCTCATTGCAGGCCTCAATCTAGCTTTGGAGCTCGGGTAAAAAAAACTCAAGATTTTGAGCAATTCGTAACTAGTGACTAGCCAGGTGAAAAATGACTACCAAGCTAAAGACCCACAGATGATCAGATACCTAGACAAGGTCAAAAGGCTGACCTCCAACCCCAAGAAATTCGAAATCCAACACATTTCGAGAAACAAAAACTCCCGAGCTGACCTTCTTTCCAAGTTCGCTACCAACAAGAAGCCAGGAAATAATCAAACATTGATACAGGAAACACTCCTCAAACTAAGCATTGAGCAAGACAACATGCTCAACGTAGAAGAGGAAACTCGACCCTGGATCACCCTAATCAAGCGCTATCTCAAAATGGGAGAACTGCTAGTTAAAAAAGTAGCAGCTCGAAAGCTTCAACAAATAGCCAACAACTACTACTTGGAAGGAGAAATGCTCTACAAGCGAGGCCATTGTAACCCATTCTGAAATGTCTGTCAGTAGACCAATCCCTATACATCTTGCAGGAGATCTACGAAGGCATATGCGGGCACCACATAGAAGCCTGCTCACTAGTAGCCAATGCTCTCTGAGCTTGCTACTACTGGCCGACCCTAAAAGCCAACATCACCGACCTTATGAAAAGATAAGACAAATGCCAAAGGTTTGCGCACATTCACCTGACACCTCCATCCGACTTTCATGTGGCAGTGGAACCCTGGCCGTTCTGCAGATAGGGGCTAGACCTCTTAGGCCCTTTCCTAAGAGCTGTTGGGCAAAAGAAATTTATGATTGTTACAATTGATTATTTTTCTAAGTGGATTGAAGTCGAGCCCTTGGTGAGTATCATAGCAAAACGTGCTAAGAAATTTTCCTAAACTTTCATTGTCTGCAGGTTCGGCATCCCCCATACAATAACAACTAACAACGGGACCTAGTTCACAAACTCGGTTTTTAAAAAATTTTGTGTCGACCTCCACATCAGGCTAAACTTCACGTCAGTTGAACACCCACAAGCAAATGGCCAAGTAGAGGCGCCAAATAGAATAATCCTAGAAAGAATAAAGAAAAAGATGAATCAAACTAAAGGAAAATGGATTGAAGAACTCCCATAGGTGTTTCGGTCCTACAGAACTACCTCACAGACCTCCACTGGAGAATCACCTTACAAGTTGACCTATGGTGCCGAAACTATGATCCCAGTAGAGGTCGGTGAGCCTAGTTGGAGGAGTGAACACTTCGAGTTCAAACAAAACCAAGAGCAAATGCAAGTAAACCTTGACCTGCTTGACGAAGAAAGGGAGAAAGCTTAACTCAGAACTTTGACATACAAACAAAGGATCACCAGATATTATAATGCCAAAGTCTGACAATGAGAATTCCAACAAGGGGACCTTGTACTTAGGAAAACAGTCATCTCGAGAAAGCACCTGAATGAGGGAAAACTCATACCAAACTGGGAAGGCCCCTACCGAGTTCAAGAAGTGTTGGGAAATGGAGCATATAAACTGGTGACCATGGAAGGAGATCAAGTCCTGAGAACATAGAATGTAACGAACCTCCGGATTTATATACAACGAAATTCTTCACATCTCTAAAATCAAGGGCCAATGCCCCAAAGGACCAATGTCCTTCGAGATGGTGAATACCGAGCTGACTCCCCGACAACGTTAAAACCAGTATGCATTATTCCAAAATATGCATTTAGGCTTATAACTTGAGCCAGAACTCACGATCATTTCCAAATACCGACCACTGCTCAAGCTTAAGTCCTTTGATTTTGATCAGGGCTATATCTCCAATTAAATTTAAGTCATTTGATTCTGATCAAGGTTATATCTTCATTTAAATTTAAGTCCTCGGATTCCGATCAGGGCTAAATTTCCCAGTTAAACTTGTTAGTTAAACCTGAACTCGATAGAAAAACCTGGCACAATGGCACAATACACCAACCATATTAAGAATAAAATCTTCATTATTATTCAAAGACAAATATAAAATTGTTTACAAATTTAAGTTCCCCCAACCCCATCCTGCCCTCAAAAGACATCTTCGTCCTTGGAAGCAAAATTCAGATCCTTGCACGACTCGTCAATCCAAAACTCAAGGTCATCCTCTTCCACCTTGACCAGCTGACTCTCCCTCACCTGCTTATAATAATCGAAGCCCTCTGCATTTAGGTCGGGCATCTGCAACTGCACTTGCTCTATGGCGAGGTCAAAAGCCTTCTTATAGGCAACCACGTAAATTCCTGGTCAGCCCGAGCTTTTAACCTTTGCTTCGACTGACGAACCCAGTCAAGAAGTCGAGACATTTAGAAGCGCATTATCCTCTCCCTAATCTCAGTGGCTCGAGCCAAATCAAGCACTTGCTGCCTTTCTTCTTTTACACCACTCAACTCATCCTGCAAGCTCTCCAATTTACTCTTTGCATCCCCCGCCTCCGCTTGTGCCTTAGCCAGGGCCTCTTGGCAAGACTTAGCAGTAGCCCGAGCGATCTCTTATTCTTCCTGGACTTTTTGCATTTCGAGATCAGAAGATAAGACCCTTTCATGCAGCTCCTGGGCTATAACAGTCGCTTGACCTACAACGTCTCGGAGGTGTTTGCTGAATAGGTTGGTTTTGGCGTTAGAGACTTTCGCCTTATCCACAGGAAGGGCAATGGCTTTGAGTCATTTGTCGATGGGAAATTGAGCATTCCATAAAGAATTACTAGAATGCTCCATATTCTCCTTCACCACAGGTGCAACGAACAGCTCAAAGTGTTTCACCTCCAAGTCAAGGTCGAAGGTCCAACTTGAAGACAGGTCCAATTTTTTGACATCGGACCTCGAAGACATCCTTTACCTCTTCGTCCCCGCCCTCTACTTACCCTTTACCGCCATAGGACTCTCATCCACTGGCTCCGAGGAGGGATTCGAGCTTCCTCAGCAATCACTGTCCTTACGGGCTCAGTAACAATAACCTTGGTTAGCCCAGTCATCTTCTAAGTTTTAACCTTCAACAACTTAGCAAGGTTTACCATTCTTTCCTTGGTTATTCTCCCCTCTGCAAAACAAGATAAGCTCGGTTAATGAACTTAACAAATTTTATCAAAACTAAAGCAATAAATATTGACTAATTAGATCTTTGGCCTTGAACGTGACAAAATGGCCTTTCTCGAGAGTTAGCTCGGAAATGATAGATATAATCTTGCGAGCATCCCGGTCATACTCGTCCATCGCCCGAGCTGGTATCTTGTTAACATATTGATTCCATCTTCCACCAGCTTCATCAGACCTAACCCACAGCCACCAGCTATGTATAGAAATTACTGGTCGAACTCCTTTACATTTATCTTTTAAAGTAAAAAAAATTAAAAAATACACCTACCCTACACTCTACAAATAACAACTACACAACTTTTGGAAAGCTTGGAGAAAACCCCACTCATTGGTATGAAGTTGGGAGGGAGCTGCGTTCATTTGGCGGAAGAAATCCATTTCAAAATCACTAAGGGGCAACTCGGCTCCCGCTCTTTCTATATACGCTACACTAAAGGTAAAAAAATCGTTATTCAGAAAGTTCTCACACACTAGGGTGTTTCAAGGGCAAGCTTGAAGATAAAAAAAATAGTATGGTCCCAATCAATATTCGAAAAGTTGGCTTTAAACTGCCTGACGAACCCAGATCGGAGAACAGAATACGTGTTTTTGACACTAAGGNCGCTCTTTCTATATACGCTACACTAAAGGTAAAAAAATCGTTATTCAGAAAGTTCTCACACACTAGGGTGTTTCAAGGGCAAGCTTGAAGATAAAAAAAAATAGTATGGTCCCAATCAATATTCGAAAAGTTGGCTTTAAACTGCCTGACGAACCCAGATCGGAGAACAGAATACGTGTTTCTGACACTAAGGTGAACAAAGAGGGATACAGAAGGATATGTGATCAAGACGCCCTCACTAGTGTCAGTAGAACTTGCTCTACCAGAAACACTTGGAAACCCACTAGAAACGCTCGAAAATCTACCAGAAGAGAGGCACTCGATTGGCTCCAGATAATCCATAAGGTCACCACTACCAAAGGAAGAACAACTTTCCATCTACCTAAGTTACAACCGACCTTGGAAGGAAAGAAGAGACCTAGATCCCTAGGAGATTGAGAAGGTAAAGTTACCTTTAAAAAGTAGTCTAAGTTGAGATTCTAGCACAAGCAGAATACTTCTTTTTTAGTTCGCTCTGACCTATGCACTGATCTCTGAATGTTTATCAAAAGAGTTAAGTGAAACTCAGCCATTCCTTATTTATAGGAAGAGAACAAGAAAATCTAACCGTTTGATCCAGTTTCATCCAATGAACGACGAAACAACCGTAATTCAGATTGGGAAGACCAAACGTCGCATTCCAATAGCCTTTTAAACCTCAAGAAGCCCAAAAGACAGTTGTCATATGATAACTCTCAAAACACTCGCTGGCAAATGACCACATGGCACAGTAATACAAAACACCAACAAGCTTATTATAACATCAAGGCATTGTCCGGATCTTGGAGATCGTCGCCCACCCCAACTCGGTCCCCCTAATCTAACCTCAGAAATCATTGGCACACTCCTACCTCGGCCTCTCCTCGGGATTTCAAGGTTGGTAAAAGCAATTTATGAGCCCAAAAAGGGGGGAGAATGTAGATACTCAGTCTTTCGGTCCATTGCATTCAGGCTCATTTAGCCAAAGGCCCACACCATTAAATCTGTGTATGCCCACCATATCCCTTAGCCATCACCTATAAATAACCTCCTGCCACAGGTATATGGACTTTTGCTTCCCTTAACATTTATTACACTCTTTAGCCTGGACTGTGCTAACTTAAGCTTCGGAGCTCGGGGTATCAACACTCGACCTTTAGCTCACTTGTTACTGTGCAGTTCACACTCCCAACCAATATTCTCCACCTTCCAACCTTCAGCTCATATAAGGTATTGTCAAATCCAAAAGATATGTATTAGTCGGTAAAAAAACTTATTCATTTATATTCTTTTATCTTTTTTATGTACAACAAATTTAGTGTTTATTTTATATCTATGTTTCTGGATTTATCTAAAGGATTATCTTTAGTGACACTTTCTTACTAAGTTAATTGATTTTCATGAATATTTATCACACATACTGAACTCCTAATAATTAAAAAAGAAAGTTTTCCTTTTCTATTTTTTTTTTACCAAAGATTAGAATCTTTATTATATTTTTAAAAAACTCTCATATAAGAAAGAGAAATGGCATTGCTTAGTTGGAGCTGGATCCTTCCACTAGTGGTTGGTACCTCATCACGGGTTTGAACCCATCCCCTCCCAAAGCACAAAGTGCTCCCCTCTTTTCCTTGGAAAAGAAATATGGGAAAGAGAAGATATTTAAATCACTAATAATACTACCATAATAATACCACAATCACTAAGAGCGGGTACAACAAGATTTGATTTCAAGTCCTAAAAACCTTCCCAAACTTTAAGACTGGGTATATGAGTTAACAAGACCACTTGAACTATTGCTTGGGTCAATTACTCTTTTGTATTTCTTACTTAAAAAATGTTCTGATGTTATATCGACTAATTCTTTATTATTTTTGAACATAAGTCACTATAATTTTTCTCTTCTTCTTAATAAAGTTTTCACTGACCTAGTGAATTAATTTTAATATTGTCTATGAAAACCATGAAACATTATTGATGGTTTGTTTGCCACAAATGAACATCCCAAATAAAACTTGTGAAGAGTAGTAACATACAAAATTCATAGAAAAATTGAATGGACAACACATGCGGTCCATGCAACATGTGTCCATGCAAGGATAAGGCATTGAAGAGTGGACAGCGTCTGTTTACCACATAAAAACTGTTTACAAAGTTAAAAATGACATTAAAAAAGAAGAGGTTAAATACGCAAGTCACAATTCGTCCCCAAATGTGGTCCTGTACTCCTGTCCAATGAATATTTATGTACGTACAAACAAATTTAGTGTTTATTTTATATAATATATTTCTGGATTTATCTAAAGGATTATCTTTAGTAACACTTTCTTATTAAGTTAATTGGTTTTTATAAATATTTATGGCACATATTTGTTTCAGCTGTTGATATTTTTGTTTCAAGTGTGAGTATATATAAGTATATTTTTTCTTTACAATTCTTTTTAGTTAAATCTCATAGAACTTCCATTTCAGCCAACGAAACATCATTAAGTTAAAAATGAAAAGCTGAGATGGGGTTTAAGAAGTGTTATTTTCTCCATATAAAAAGAAAGTGAGTCTTACTAGTGTATTAGGAATGTTACTCAGGGTGCTATGTTGCTTTATATGTATATATATATATATATATGTGTGTGTGTGTGTGTGTGTGTGTGTGTGTGTGTGTGTGTAAGACATAAAATCTTAAACAAATAAAGAAACTGTTGAAATCAGGTTACAAGTTAAACTAAACATTGGATAAAGTCTTAAATAAATTTAGTGGAGAGTAACAACAATTTTCAAAAAAAAAAAATAAAATTGAAGGGTGACAATCAGAGCCAAAATTTAGCGTAAAAAAGCAGAAAAAGATGTGGTCGTCTTCTTGCATGTGATATATAAAGCTGTACTGATCATGACCAAACGTGGTCCTAGGATGTGATTTTCTTTTGTTTGGAACGGGCTATGGGATAGATGTTTTTGCCACAAGTAATTATAATTCATCTTTTCTTGGCTATAATTCATTATTAAAAGACAAAATTCATAAAAGAATGGAGTTGAGAAGTCACCTTCATTCCAAAACACGTGCTACAAAAACAGAAACTTACAATGAACATAGAATATCACATCCCTATGGGATAGGGTTTTTATGCGAACTCCCATATTATAGCCAAAATCACACTATAATATCATGAAACCTACTCAAAATCTCTCTTAAAGAGAAAGAGATAGTGTTACCTCTCTCTAAGAGATGATAATTTAGCGTTCACCTTACAAGATAACCCTAATTTAAAATCATGGTATATTATAAATGAAAATAAGTCCATTATAAATCAATTATATTATTTTTAGGCAACTTGTTATTAACTCGTTATTATAAATATACCTTAGTCTAGTAACTAGTTTATCAAAAAAAAAATTTCTACCTAGCATTACTCGTCAGTTTTACTTGGAACTCACCAAAAGCGTGCTATACCTTACCTCTTCTCTTCATAGTTTATACTGATACGTCTTCTCTTCCAGATGGAGAACACGTTTGGTTTGTGTTTTGCATGTAGGTAGTTGCACTTGATTAATTGATGGAAAATCAAAATCTATTATTAACATAAGGGTGCTTTGGCCCAAGACCAATATGTCAAGCTAGAAAACTGTTAATACCCAAAATATTCATTACCCATTGCTACAGTAAGAAGACTAATATATCCCTGCTAAGATATGCATCTTCTAGATAATCTCTTCAGAGCTCACATACAAAGGAGTTCTCTCTCATGCTCTCAGCCCTCTTCTTTTTCTGGAGTTTTTCTCACTCCCTTTGCCCACCTCGCTAACTTGAGCGTCAGAGGTGGCGTCGGAGCTCCAGCTCCGGCCTTCCCTGACCATACTTCTGCCTCCTACAGGCTGTTCAAAACCGGTCATCCACAAAAACCAATGTCCAGATGCAGCTGTATTAAGGTGAAAGACAATTTGCAGATGAGCTGCATCAGATGAGAGTAATCTATTTATGATTCAGAATAAAATATTCTTACAACTGCATAATACATAAAAAAAAAAATTCTATTTGGTTCAGTACTGTCGGACTTTTTTTCTTCTTCTCTTCTCTCTCATCCCAGTACTTCTCTAGCCCTTGGCCCCACATTTTTTACTTATTTTCTTCTCTCTCACGTCTCAACCCACCCCTAGGTCAGTGATGATGACATGTACGTACATCAATGAATACTTTGACAAACGAAATTGAAATAACTATCTCTAAGGTGGCGCCCTAAAAAATTTATGAAGATTGTCATACATCCATATATATGCATTTGTTTACTTAAATTCGCGAAAAACGTGCTAATCATAAAGATGTTTGGAAAACCATAATCATACTTTTACTTATAAGAAGGTGAAAAAATATTGTTTATTTTTGGGTTATTTTCACAGTACACAATGCTATATTGTGTATTACATAGACAATACGGCATAAATCATAATCAATTATAGGTAATGAGATTAATTTCTAATTTTAGTATTATTATAAAAATATCAAAAACCTAATAGTCATTCAGTGTGTGTCAAATATCTAAATAATTAATAAATTTTGAGTTGAAATAAATGAAAGTTACATAATTAGAAAAAAAAATGACTTTGAATATAGAATAATTTTGAATATAGAATAATTAATATATATTTTTTGGTTGCTTTTACTGTTTTCACTTGGAGCTCACCCAAAACGTGCTATATCTAAGATCTTTTACCTCTTCTCTTCATCTCATACTACTCACCTTTCACCCTTTTCTCTATAAATAAGTTGCCTATCCTACTCCTGTCACCAAGCAAAACTAGAAAAACCACGTCCACAACTCAATCATGGTTGCCCAAAAACCAGCACTGACCCTCCTCTTGTCCCTCTTGGCATTCTCCTTCATCCTCAAGTCCTCGCAAGCTAATGATGATGCTGGGATTGCCGTCTACTGGGGCCAAAACGGCAACGAAGGCTCCTTGCAGGAAGCATGTGACACTGGAAACTACAAGCATGTGATTCTGGCTTTCCTCACCACCTTCGGCTGCGGCAGAACCCCAGTATGGAACTTTGCTGGCCATTGTGGTGACTGGAGCCCTTGCACCAAACTAGCGCCAGAAATACAACACTGCCAGAGCAAAAATATCAAAGTGCTCCTTTCCCTTGGAGGGGCAATCGGAGACTATTCCCTTTGCTCTGCACAAGATGCCCAGAATGTTGCCGACTATCTATATCAGAACTTCCTCAGTGGTCAATATGGTCCACTAGGAAGTGTTACCTTGGACGGAATTGACTTCGACATTGAAGGTGGTGGCTCAAACCTCTACTACGATGACCTTGCCAAGGCCATCAAGGCCTACTCCACCACAGATAGAAATATTTACTTAGCAGCAGCCCCGCAATGTCCAATCCCAGATTACTATCTGGACACAGCTATCAAAACCGGCCTTTTCGATTATATTTATGTTCAATTCTACAACAACCCTCCATGTCAACATTCAGATGGCAACACTGCCTATCTTTTGAACTCATGGAACTCTTGGACCTCGTATGCTCAATCCAATAACTCCGTATTCTTGGGGCTACCAGCCAACACAGGGGCAGCAGGCAGTGGTTATATACCACCAGATGTGTTAATCAATACAGTTCTTCCATACGTAAAGCAAGCTTCCAACTATGGTGGAGTTATGCTGTGGAGCAGATATTGGGATATTCAAACTAACCCCTCATACAGTGATCAGATTTTGCCCTATGTGGCAAAATCTGCATTGCAGTCCATTACAGCAATGAGGAATGCAATATTTGAGTGTGTATCTGCCACTTTCTACCGTCTGTTTCCCAACAACGGTCACCACCACAACCTCATGAGCATGTAGGCAAGCTCGCTAGCTGTTATCATATATCAGCCATATTTAAGGAATAAGTGACCTATTACCTTTCTAGTAGCAAGTCATTGCTCATGCTCTGATTACCTTAGTAGTTTCTGGGCATGATTGCTGACTATATCTTAAGCAGTAATTTATACATTGAATAAAGTACTCTACCGAGTGCAATCTAAGCATGTTTGGTTACATGGTAATGGACGTTGCATAAATGAAGGCTTTATTTAAATCACACGGAGGTTTAACGGCGCCAAATTTATTTTGATATTGATATAATGGATAGTAAATGTCGTCAATAAGTTATTTCATTTCATAATCATGACAAGTCCTCAAATTTAATGCTAATATTCATAATCAATTCTGGAAATTGGTTTCGTACTTCACATGATTTGTCGATCTCTTTCATTTCCTTTTATAGTTCAACTGATGTATATAGTTGCTTAGAAACCAATCGCTAAAAGTTTCATTTCCAGAAAANAAAAAAAAAAAAAAAAAAAAAAAAAAAAAAAAAATTTTAGCAAGGAACATATAAAAAACCTATATTGAGATGTAATACAACACACAAGGTATCAAGAAACCAATTCAACCTAAAAGTTTAAGCTATTAGGTGAAAGCCCAAAAATAATTTTATATCTAACATGCTCCTGCACGCGAAAGCCCTTTTGGCTTGAAACGTGGACAAAACACAATCTCATTTATATCTTGTGCTGAAATTTCAATTTAATTGGAAAAGTAGGGACATAAAGATTCGATCTCTTAACCGTTTAGTCAACGAGGCTCTGATACTATATCAAGAAACAAATTCAACCTAAAAGCTTAAATTATTAGATGAAGGTTCAAAAATTGTTTTATATCTAG
>QAOA01001821.1:146451-270282 GCA_003255065.1 Cercis canadensis | reverse complement strand
AAAAAAAAAAAAAAAAAAAAAAAAAAATTTACCAAGGAACATATAAAAGACCTTTATTGAGATGTAATACAACACACAAGGTATCATGAAACTAATTCAACCTAAAAACTTAAGCTATTAGGTGAATGCCCAAAAATAGTTTTATATCTAACATGCTCCCACACGCGAAAGCCCTTTTAGCTTAAAGCGTAGATAAAGCACAGGTCCATTTATACTTTGTGATGAAATTTTGATTTAATTGAGAAAGTAGACGCAGAAAGATTCGATATACTGACCGTTTGGTCAAAGAGACTTTGATACCATATCAAGAAACCAATTCAACCTAAAAATTTAAACTATTAATTAAAGGCCCAGAAATAATTTTATATTTAACACAAGGTTTGATTTTCATAGAATTCATGTTAGAGTAAAACTAAACAAAATACAAAAAAGTAAATAAATATGTTAGGTGGAAGTCATTTCCCTGATCTTTGCATTTCATGTTTTATGATTCTCTTCCGAAACAGTGTGGTCCACATGCATTTGCCCTATAATAAATCCAAAACACAATATAATAACTATTCAAATTAAAATCATAGCATTCCTTGAAACTATATTAGTATAGATCATAAAATCGAAATTAAGATAGCACGAAGGTACAATCTAATAATATATTCCTAGTCTGATCCTAACTTCTTTATATAGAAAAAAATTAAAAAAAAAAAAAGTAAATTGCAGAAATCCTACACTTTGATCATTGGGTCTAATTCCTCTGTCTTCTAAACTAAGAAAAACTGCAATGTCCACCGGATGATTTTTCCCAAGAGCAAAATGTCAAGCTAGAAAACAATTGTCCAGATACAGCTGTATCTTAGGTGCATTATGAGGTACTTCTTGATTGAGAAGACTTTCACTTTATGAACAAGACAATTAAATTATCAAACCTCTGTACATTTTGTTTTGGCTTCTTTTACTTAAACTCTCGAAAAACGTGCTAAATGTAAAGACGTTTGAATGTTTTTCACCCACCAAACACATACAATACAAACACATAATTTGGAATCCAATAAACTATAAAAGACAACAATATAAAGTAAAGGCGAACACTAAGCTACACCACCCTCTCTTTGAATCTCAGCCGTTCGATTAAAATATTTAGTTACCGGAAACCAGGTGGTCTTTCTCTTGCTCATCTCCACTTTTGAATCGTTATCATCATCACGTGCTCTCTCCTTCTCCCTTCTCATTGCCACCATCCGACACATTCAACACCGCTGCCGCCACCACCATGCAATCACTTCAATCCCCAACCATTTGAGCTTCCCAATTGGACCCACTTCGCAAATCTTCCAATGTCACCAGAAGATCCACCATGACTGGCTTAAGAAGGTTTTGTTCGCTCTTGTTCCGGTGCCAGTAGCCTGCCTTTCCTTCTGCCTTGGATTCCAGTTGGTGGAGAGTGATGGCTGGTGAAGGAAGAGAAGATGACGGCCAGGGACGGTGGTGGAAGGGGAAGGAGGAAGAAGACATTTTTTTTTTTTTTAAAAAAAAAAGTATACTTAAATACGACCAGAAAAAGATATTAAATACTTTAATTTAATTTGTTCTAATTATGAATGAAAATAATAATAAATTTTAGTTTTAGTTTAGATTAATTTTTGGTTAACCATAAAATATTAAGATTTAATAAACGAAAAATAAATTAAGCTTGTATAGAAAAGAAAATAAAGGAAGTTTCCTAAAAATATGGAAAACAATAATTAAAAAAAAAGCTGATAAATAAAAGTCATTAATCATCATTTCAACTTTATTTGGGGCCAGATTAAAACACAGGCTGGAATCACTTGAATCGGTTGGCTTGTTTTAGTTGATGATGCATAACCATAATTGAACGTATGAGACTCAAGGACCCTTTGAGCGGTGTAGCTTAGCGCTCGCCTAAAGTAAAACGTAATATTCATATCTTTATCTAATGTCAAATTGTAATATTCTTATCTTTATCAAATGTCAAATCATGAATTAAATTGAGAAAATTATAATCACAATTGCAAATTAGAAAATGAAAACTCGATTGGTTTGTGCCTTCCTACGTAATATATTTATTAATAGACAAATTTTAGAAAACAAAAGTTTATTTTTATTGTTTGTTCTTAAGGTCTTGTTAATCTATGTAAGCACCCATGAGGAGGTGAATTGGGTAATTAAAATCTTTTCCAAATATTCAAGAGATGAACACAAACGAATCTAGAAATAACAAGATAATAAAAATATAAATAATAGAGTAGAATANAATAATAGAGCAAAATATAGAGTCAATGGAAGAGAAGATGAGTCATAGAAGTTCAGCTCAAATCCAAGTCTATGTATTCTTGCTCAAGCCACCCTTAAGCTATTCATTATCTCTACAAGATTTCTTGGGTACTTGCAAGAGTATTCACACCCTCTATACCTATGACTCTCAAGGGATATTTTTCCTTTCTTGAATCAGATCTCACACCCAAGGGAACCAATCCCTTATTACAAAAACCCTTGTGTTTAAACAAGATATAAAACCCCTCTCAATAAGAATGAATTACAAAGATGAAGCTCTAGGAGAATATAATCTCAAACAATGAAGACAAAGAAAGCTTAGAAATTCTATGAAAGATTTTGATCTCTTCTCTTGCATCTTGGAATGCCTTGAGGTCTCCTATTTATAGCCATAATTGAGTACTAGCCGTTGAAGGGTTTTAATTGCTCAAACCCTAATGAAAACGACTGCCTAGGATGAAGTAGTCGACTACAATTTATGGAGTAGTCGACTCCTTTGAGTCTGATGGTCCCTTGTGTGTTTGAAGCTCCTTTAAGTTCAAAGTAGTCGACTCCTTGTTCTCTAGTTGCAAGTAGTTGACTCCTTTCACTTGAAGTAATTGACTCCTTGTTCTCTGACCTGGAGTAGTCCACTTCTTGCCTCAAGATAGTCAACTCTGTGATTTATTTTTTCAAATATGAAATATTTTCAACTCAAATACACATTATATAATTTTTTTTCACTCATCAAAACAACACCTTGGGGCTAACAAAGGTCAAGTTGAAAACCTGCTCAACAGCTTGTAGCTGAGTAATACTGAGATCATTATCAAAACTTGTGAGTTCTGTGTTTGAATTTAAAATCGTATAAAAAAAATTGATCAACAAGTCGGATTGTCTTAATAATTATCTTAGCAGTTAGCATGCACATGGTGCATTTTGATTGAGACAAGTATCAAACTAAATAATAAAGGACAATTACATGGTTGACCACATCCCTTGTCTTGTCAAAATCAAAAACCAAAAAAAANAAAAAAAAAAAAAAAGAATTTACACAAATTACCATCCAAAATTTTTAAATTAGGAAAAAAATTAATTTATCCTATTTAACTTTACATGACGTGTGATTTACCCTTAAATGTTTTAAAACATGCAATTATCTCCATGTGCTTTCAAAAGTGTAAAAAAAAAAAAACAAACAAAATAAAACAAAAACTTTTTCAAAAGGACATCCAAAAATAAGCAGAGAAAAACTACATACACATTAGGTGACTATCTTCTTCAGCTTCTGGGTTTCCATGGTTTCATCAATGGCGCTTCTTCCCTCCCTCTTTTTTTCTCTTTCTAAATCGGAAGATTGCTCATAGCTCTTGAAGATGAAAAAACCCTAGAAATCAAATAACCCAACAAATTAAAACCCATAAATTAGTTGGTCGAGAGAAAATCAACAGGCCAACTTGGTCGAGAATGTTGGTTTTCGCTATGATGAGGAGGCCAACTTGGCCTCCAAGTTCCGAAACCACCATATCAGTAGCAGCTCATCGGCATCCAAGTCCATTGCGGCCGATTTGATTATATCTGGGTTCAATTCTACAACAACCAACCATGCCGATATGATGATATATATAACACTACTGTGTCTTTTTAGATCATGGAACACTTAGACTTCATCAATTTCATCTAACAGCATCCTCTTGGGGCTTCCGACACATCCAACCGTGGATCCAAACGGTGGTTTTATAGAACCAGATGTGCTACAAACTAAGGTTCTTCCAACCATAAAGAAAGCTTCCAACTATGGTGGAGTTATGATGTGGAACAAATACTATGATACTTTAACTGACCCTAGTTATAGTGATCAGATAAAGGATATTATTGGAAGAGTTTGCAAATGTGTTTGTGATTACTACTCTTTTGCTTTCTATGACTTGTTAAGGACACCTATGTAACCTTGACTAGCATCTACCATCTGGGCATGTTGGGTTGTTGTTATATATGCACTATATATTATGTTTGGAACCTAGTTACTATTAGTGAGTTAGCAGTTAGTTAGAATTTGATTTATTGATTTATCTTACTTAGTCAAATATACTTGTAACAAAATATACTTATCAGCTCATCTAGGGATTAGTCTCCTTCTAGGGTTAGTCTCCTTTTTGTTTGAATATACTTTACACTTGTATAAATTTACAATTACACTAAATGAAAGTTGTGACCTTTCTCCATCTTCTCGGTTTTCCTTTATGGTATCAGAGTCAAAAGCTTTCACAAGCATTTTTTTATCCAGCTCTCATTTTTTTTTTTTTAAACACCATGTCTACCACCTCTTCCATCCATACCATCCCTTCCACTCAAACCAACACCACACCGGACCTAGTCACCATGAATGTATCCAATCTGGTCATCAAACTTGCTCTCAACAACTATGTTGCATGGGCAAAACAAATGAAATCCATGCTTATAGGGTATGGTCTCATTGGCCACATCATCGGCTCCACCCCATGCCCACCACCCACTGTTGAAGTCAATGGTGAAATTCTCGCCAACCCATTGTCCACCTTTTAGGTACGGCAAGATCACTTCTTGCTTTTAGCCATCATGGCGTCTTGTGAATTGAATGCACATGCTGTCATCTCTCACAAGCAGAATCTGCCCAAGAGGCTTGGGACCAGCTGCGTTGTGCCTTTGCTAATTGCTCTAGGTCTCATGTCTTGACCTTAAAGGAGCGTCTTTCGAACCTCACCAAGGGTTCCACCCCAGTTTCTGAGCATCTCCACAACATTAAGGGCATTGTTGATGAACTCTCTCTCATTGGCCACCCTTTGGATGAAATTGACCTCATCCTTCACTGTTTAAGCAGCTTGGGTCCTAATTACAAGGACATCTCCGCTGCCCTCCACATTAGAGAGAACCCCGTCTCATATGATGAACTCTATGAATTGCTCACTGACCATGAAGCTCACCTTCAAAAGGAAGCCAAATCTGTAGAAATTCCAGTGGTTGCCAATTATGTCAAGAGACACTCCAATCCCTCTTATCCAAGACATTCCAACCGATGTCCAACCCTAAACCCTCACCCATCTAATTCTACTCCTCATCACCCTCATCACTCCCCAAACACTAACCACAAACCCTCATCACCCACGATATGCCAATTTTGCAACAAACGTGGGCATATTGCAAAATATTGCTTCAAGGTCACCAATAACTCGAATGTCTCCCTTTCTACTCATATTGTTGCCGCCCCTGCCAACCCTAATCCTCATTGGATTATTGACTCTGGAGCCACTCATCACATCACTAATGACTTTGGCAATCTCTCTATCTCCACTGATTATGATGGTCCTGATAATCTAATAGTTGTCAATGGTAATACCCTTCCTATATCTGACACAAGCACCATGATTTTACCTTCCTCTCTTAAACTCTATAATGTACTTTGTGTTCCCTCTATTAATGTCAATTTAATTTCTGTTTCTCAATTATGTAAACAGAATAAAGTTTCAGTTGAATTTTTTCCATCTCATTTTCAAGTAAAGTCCTTGACAACGGGCAAGCCACTGTTGCAAGGTCGGAGTAATCACAATGTCTACCACTTACCATTGCCCCATCCACTCGATTCTTCCCCTTTTGCTACTCACTCCACCATCAAACCATCGCCTGTTCACTAGCATCATCACCTTGGCCACCCTTCATCCATTGTCATGCGTCAAATTTTTGCTTCTGAGAGTCTTCCGATCACTCCCTCCAAGCCCTCCCCCTATGTCACCTGTTTTAGGAACAAAAGTCAAAAGGTATCCTTTGATGTCTCTAGTCTTTCTAATACAGGTCCCCTGGATATTATTTTTTCAGATGTATGGGGCCCTACCCCATATTATTCCCTTGATGGATTTAGATATTATGTAATTTTCATTGATCATTTTTCTCGTTATATTTGGCTTTACCCCATCAAAAATAAATCTGATGTTTCCTTAAATTTTCCTACTTTTAAAGCATTAGTTAAGAAAACCTTTAACTCTATAATTAAAACATTTTATTCTGATAATGGTGGAGATTACGTAAGGCTCTACCCCTTTCTCTCTTCTCATGGGATAGCACACTTACACACTCTTCCACACACTCCTGAACATAATGGACTCTTAGAACACAAACATCGTCATTTACTTAAAATGGCTCGTTGCCTTCTCAACCATGCTTCTCTTCCCACCAAGTTCTGGACTTTTGCTCTCAAAACAGCAACCTACCTTATCAATAGACTCCCCACGCCAATCATCCACTCCAAATCCCCTTTCTCCATTTTATTTAATAAAACCCCAAATTATTCCAAATTACAAATTTTTGGGTGTCTTTGTTTTCCTTGGCTAAAACTGTATACAACCAACAAACTTCAACCTAAATCAAACTCTTGTGTCTTTCTTGGCTACTCTAACACGTAAAGTGTCTTTATTTGTTTTGACACTCAAACCCACAAATTCTTCCACTCACGGCATGTCAAATTTTTAGAGCATATCTTTCCTTTTTCAAAAGAGTCACTGTCCCTTTTAAACTTTACCCTATCAATCCTACCTACCTCTCAATTATCCCATGGGCTGATTTCCTTTTAAAGTTTCACTCAAACTCCATCACCTTCCAATCCTCATCACACCGCATCCTCACCCTCTCCTTAGCCTACTTCCACTTCTTCCTCCTCAAATACTTCCTCACGTGTTTCTCCTTCATCTTCCTCTCATTGTGATATCAATGTCCCTACAGCAGTGCCCTTGCCGCCTATCACTCAAGGACTTACCTCAGGTAATTCAACTCCCCCTCCCTCCATTCCTCCCTAAAACACACACCCCATGACTACCCGAGCCAAAAACAACATACACAAACCCAAGTAGCTCTATGCTATCTCAAAATACCCTCTCCCTCAAGCTCTTGAACCCACATGTGTCTCTCAAGCTCTTAAATCTCCCCATTAAAGAGCAGCATATCTGAGGAATTTAATGCTCTTATGAGCAATAGTACTTGGGATCTAATCCTATCACACATTCATTACAATATTATCGGCAACAAATGAGTATTCCGTGAGAGTTGCAGAGTCTACTCCTAGAGGGGGTGAATAGGAATTGTTAAAAATCGTTTGTAAAAACATATTCAAATCACATATTGTTTAAGAACTAGTTCTTATAAACTAATTCTTTTACAAATGCCATATTTGAATGCATAAAATAACTTAATAAACCATATAGAATAAAACAGAAATTTATCCAAAAAATCAGGGATGAAGAGGAAGAAAATCTAAAAGAGATTTTATAGTGGTTCAGCTAAAACATGCCTACATCCACTTCTCCCACAAATGAGGTTTCACTATTCTTCAAGTTTATTTTTCCAAGCTTTAAAATAAGTTTATTTTTCCAAACTTCTCCAAGCTTAACAACAAGTTTATTTTCCCAAGCTTCTTCAAGCTTAACAACCATGGTTTTTATTTTCTAAGCTAACCATGAACTCTCTATCTCTAACTCACTAGAGATCACTCTCATGGATTTCTCCCATAGAAATCCAAGAACAAAACCCAAGTGTTTTGGTGTAGTCCCAAAAAAGAAACTCTCTTTAACATAGTAGATGTATTACAATGAAAATCTTAAAGCATGAAAAAAATGGCCGTGAAGAAAAAGAGCAAAGCTCTCAACAATGGCTTCTTTCTCTCTCTAAAAAGTTTTCTTCTTTTTACTCTTCATGCATAAAAAATGAAGCCTTGAAAGTCTTCTTGCTTTTATCTTCTTTCTTGTGCACATGAGGTCTTCACAAAAGGCTAGGAGAAAATTTTTCCTCTTGCTGACACAAGGCCCATCATGCATCATGGTCTTTTGTCCTTTTGTGAAAAGAGACTTGTCCTTGTGTAAGAAAAAGTAGGTGAAGTGTTCCTTGAGAAGAGAAAACTACACATCAGTCAACTCAAAGAGAACTTTCCAAACTCACTAGCACAACTCTTAGTTGGATTCTAAAAGGCTAAACTTGGCTAAAGAGTCCTCGACAAGCTTTGTCCACATCAACAAAATTCGAAGATCATCACACAAGCCAGAACTGGTTATTAAGAATAAGTTCTGCTAGCTCTTGAAGGCTCAAAGAATATCTCTTCATAAAGGAAGATGAGCCCACGTGAAGAGTTCAGAAAATAGCCCCACTAAGGACAATTGTCCACCACATAGAGAAAGAGAATCACATTTGCATTATCTCTTTCACTTTTAGCAATAAACAATTCTTACTTTATCCCTTAAAAAGTGGATCTTGCAGCTGCACTTTTAAGAGGAAATTTCCTCATTTTGTATAGAAAACTTCTAACAAAAATAGAGCTTTCTTGGGTCTTCTTAATTCAGCATAGATCCTCATCCACATCAGCAAGAATCCCTTTGTCAAAACTCCTTTGTTAGAACTAGTCCTTTGTTGAAGACTTCTTACTAACTTGTTCTAAATAAACACTTAAGCACATAACAAAAGATTAGTAACAGTAGGATCATTTGTTATCATAAAAAAATGAATAAGAGAATTGTGGGACTAATAATTTTCCCCTTTTTGATGATGACAAATGCCTAATGGAAATCTCCCCTTGAAAATATGCCTATTTCAGAACTAGTTTCAGAATTAGTTCTAAAAGCAGTTTTCAAAATAATTTTAAGAAGAAGCAGGAAGTTTCCATATGAGATAATTCAAACAGATATAATAACAGTTCAAGCAGAGTATCTCATATTTCTCCCCCTTTGTCATTATCAAAAAGGCAAGGGAGAAGAACAATCAGCAAATAGAATACAGACTATTCCAGAATTCAAATTAGATATCAAATATCAAAACCAAAATAGATACCATTATAAATTCAAGAGATTCTCCATGAACAAAAGTCAAGCAGACTATGAACTGATGCATAATGCATGATATGCAAAATAAAGAAGAACATAAAAATGTTGGAGAACACTCAAGTTAATTGTATACATAACTGAAGTTTTAACAATGAAAGTTAGAAATATAATCCTAAGAAGTAGATGGTTTGAAACTTTCAAAGTTGCCAACTATTTCTTTGTGAGGGCCAATTCTTTTTCAACCATAGCAAGTCTAGCAGAGCAAACAAACACTATAGTCTGAAAATAGTTAAGGTGCTTTCCAATCTGATTAGCTAAGTCAACAGGCTTGACAATTGCTATCCATTCCACATGATCAATTGATTGGTAGGAAGAAGTTCGTTATGGTTGTTTTTTTGTTTCTTTGTGGATTTGAAAGAACTAGGTGCAGCAGGCGCATGTCTCTTTGAAGAGCTGGCAGAAGTAACTGGTTCTTCATATGGCTTCCAATTCTAGGCAGAAGTTGGGTAGTAACTAGTTTTGCCAGTGTTTTGGTCATGGGGTCAAAGCAATGTATGGAAGGAGGTCTTCCTTGGCCTCTAAACTTAAGAAAATCATAAAGAAATGTCATTGCATCATCATAAAGAAGCAAATCAGAGAACCAAACCTTCTGTACAGACTTGCAGTCCCATTAATAGCCAATTTAAGCACACTAGCTAGCACTTTTTCAGTCAACAGAATTTTCACCCCGCCACAACTTTTTAGATAGATCATGCTAGAATTAGAACCTTGCAAAGGTTGTACATGAGCATAAAATAACCGAATTACCTTTCCTAGCAGAGGTTCATCTAGCTTCAACATTTCAAACCAGCCCATCTTAGCAAACATCCTCTCAACTACTTTGGTGGAAGAATTCTTGGATTCCCAAGTTACTGAGCAACCAGGTGCTATTGATCTAGTTTCAAAATATTTTTGAAGATTTCCTTAGCAGCTTTACTTTCAAGCAGAGAGGTAGAAACACTTGCAACCCTTGGAGTAAATACAGTCTTTATGGCTTTTCATCTTGAATTTTCTGCTCTTTTCAGAAGAAATTGGTTGAGGCTCTTTCTCATAAGCAAGCTCAGGAACCAGTTTAGGTTCTTGTTCTTGATCTGAGTCAGTTTCAATTTCAAAGGAAGAATCATATTTTAAAACAAATATAGGTTCAAATTATTCTGAAATGGATATTGGTTCTGCATGAAAAAGGTGAACAATTGTTTTGTCTTTACACTTAGCCATTAGTCTTTAGCTTATTCTTCTATTCAAAAACTTAAGTATCTGGTTACCTTGCTACACAATGCGAAAGTTGAACAAAGAAAGTGACAAACACAAGAACAAAGAGAGAACGTACAAGGTGAATAAAAATGCATATAAAACACATTAGGACAAGATTCAAATGAGGAAGAAGATAATATAATGAATGACAATGGTGCGCTTGCAAAGGGCGGTTAAAGACGTGTGCATTTTGGCCAAAGGCTAGAAAACGCAGGCCAAGAAATCCAAGCCTAGAACAATTTAATGACAAACCAACCCAAGAGAAATGAAAGAAATCTTTTAAAGAAAGAATCCAACATATATCAGCCCAAGAAAGATAACCAGATCCTTTTGAAGTAAAAGGCCTAGCAAGATTACAGTCTTTTAAAAAATTTGGTAGCCCAAAAATGAAATATTTCATAGGTTCAAAACTGGTTTTGGGCATAAATAATTTTGTCTAAATATTCCAAACATCTTTGTCAAATTTCCAGAAGCATACCAAGTGAAATTGAACAACCAGCGTTTTCTTGACAAACAGAGAAAGACAAAGAAAGAGAAATGATATGCATATGTACAAACAAAATGTAAACAGTCATATCTCATTAAGACAAGTTTATCATGCCTAGCTCATGTCTAACAAAACAAAATCAATTTTTAACTAAATGCTAGTAAAGATGTCAGAAATTTGATCATCAATACTAATAAAAGATAGTTCTATATCACCCTTAATGACATGATCCTTAAGGAAATGATGTTTGGTCTTAGAATGCTAAAATGGATTTTTTGCAATATTGATACCACAAAGATTATCACACAACAAAGGAATTTTGTCTAGAAAAATATCATAGTCAACCCATTGTTGTTTCATCCAAAGCACTTGTGAATAGAAAATTCCAACTACCATGTATTTAGCCTCAGTTGTAGACTGAACTACTGCATTCTATTGAGGAAATTTTCCTGAACTAGTTCTTATGAACTGGTTCTGGTGCAAGCTCCTTGCTGCTTTTTCCTCTAACAAGCATTTTGATGCTTTCTTGCAATATTTCATTCTCCTCAAGAGTATTTGAAATCAAATGGCAGTTAGATTCATCAAAAACTACATGCATTGATTCTTCTACAATGAGAGTTCTTTTATTAAAGACTACATAAGCTTTACTTGAAAAAGAATAACCCAAGAAAATAGCTTCATCAAATTTGGAATCAAATTTTCTCAAATGTTCTTTTCTATTATTTAACACAAAACATTTATAGCCAAATGCATGAAAGTAGCTCACATTAGGTTTTCTCCCTTTCCAAAGCTCATACGGAGTTTTCTTCAAAATAAGTCTAATCAAGCATCTATTCAAAATATAGCATGTTGTGTTTACAGCTTCAGCTTAAAAATATTTTTGCAAATCATTTTCGCACAACATAGTTCTACCCATTTCAACTAGAGTTCTATTTTTCCTTTCAATCACACCATTTCGTTGGAGGGGGGGAGGTCTAGGACAAGAAAAATTATGGTGGATTCTTTGGTTTTCACATAAATTGTTGAGCAACTTGTTCTCAAATTCTCCACTATGATCACTCCTAATTGAGGTGATAGCAAAACCCTTTTTCATTTTGCACTCTTTTGCTGAAATTTTCAAAAACATAAAAAATGTCATCCTTATGAGCAAGAAAGAAAACCCAAGTGAAGCTTGAAAAATCATCCACAATAACTAAACCATATTTCTTTCTATTTAAACTTCATGTAGATGCTGGTCCATAGAGATCCATATGGAGAAGTTAGAGTGACCTAGAAAATGACAATTCTTTCTTAGATTTGAAGGAGGATTTGATTTGCTTACCTTGTTGACAAGCAGCACAAATCTTGTCCTTTTCAAACACTAGTTTAGGTAAACCAAAAACTAGTTCCTTTTTAGAAAGCTTGGAAATAAGTTTAAAATTTGCATGTCCAAGTCTTCTATGTCATAGCCAAGAATTATTACTTTAAGAAGAAAAACAGGTTTCCCTTTTTGAATTCAATGAATCTCCAGACACAGTATACACATTGGAACTTCTCTGACCAACAAATAAAACATCATCAGAAATTTTCTTGTGAATGATGCAATAAGCAGTTTCAAAAATGATTTTGTAACCCTTGTCACAAAGCTGACTTATGCTCAGCAAATTATATATCAAACCTTTGACCAAGTAGACATTGTCAATGAGTGGATTAGGAGAGATTTTGATTTTACCTAATCCGACAATTCTACCTTTGCTATTGTCACCAAAAAAGACATCTCTCAAATCCACTTTTTTAAAGGAGACAAACTTTGAGGGATCTCCAGTCATGTGCCTAGAACAGCCACTGTCTAGATACCAACAGTCACTTTTAGCTTAATAACATACCTGTAAGAAAGTTAGAGACATTTTGGTACCCAAAATTCTTTAGGTCCTTTCATGTTAGAAGCAAATGTGCCTTTAGGCACCCATACCATCCTTTTTGTAGCACAAAGTTTTTTGTAGGAACAGGTATTAAGAAAATGTCCTACACATCCACAGTAAAAGCAAGTTCCCTTAGAAAAGGAATGTGAGGAGGAGGCTTTGACAAAAGAGTTTTCGAAACTTTTGAAATGCTAGGCTGAACATAACCTAAACCATTTATGTTATTGCTTATTCTTTGCTTTCCTAAAATGGAATTTAAATTATTTCTTCCCTTAATAAACTTAGCTAAGTCTCCAGACAATTCATTTACTTTTCTTTTCAATTTGTCATTTTCATTTTTGAGAGAATAAGTAGAATGATTTTCCTTTTCAAGAATGTCATTTTGATGCTGAAGAGTTTCAAGTCTATTAGCCAAAGCAACATTGTCTTTTTCAAGTTCATCAATCACATTAATTTGACTTTTTATGATTTTCTTAAGAGCAGTAAGTTTAGCGAATCTTTTTTCATAATCAAAAGACAAATCATCAAAAGCAAGACTTAGTTTAAGTAGGAAGGAGTTCAAAGTCTAGATCAATTACCTCACATTTCTCACCACTTCCTTCACCATTAGCCATCAAGCTGAAGTTGGTCATGTTTTCCTCATCAAAATCTTCACTATCAAAGGTTGAATCTTCATCACTCCATGTGGCCATCATTGCTTTCTTTTTGCCCTTTTTGAAGTAGTTTTTCTTCTTGAGTTTTGGACATTCAAGTTTGATGTGTCCTGGCCTTTTGCACTCATAGCATATAATAGGTTCCTTATTGCTTTCTCCTTTGGTGAAGTCTTTGTAATTTTTCAGTGAAAATCTCTTCTTCTCTTTTCTTTTCTTCATCAATTCAAAAACCTTCTTTGTAACCATTTCCACATCATCTTCACTGGAAACTAGTTCTTCTTGAGTACTATTTTCTAGAGTAGTAGAGGTGAGAGCTAAACTCTTCTTTCTTTCTTCTGTTCTGGCTTCCTCTTGAAAGATCAACATTTGATGTGATTCCAAAGTTCCTCTAAGTTGGTCAATAGACATATTGTTGGTCTCTACATATTGGAGTGTAACAGTCACTTTGGGTTCCCATTTATCAGACAAGCACCTCAAAAGCTTCTTCACTTGTTCTCGTTGAGTATAAACTCTTCCAAGTCCTTTGAGATTATTTATGATGCTGAGAAATCGAGCAAAAAATATCTCAAGAGGTTCATGTTGCTGCATATGGAACATCTCATATTCTACAGAGTATATATCAACTTTTGCTTCCTTAACAGGACTTGTCCCCTCATGTATTGCAACGAGCCTATCCCACATTTTTGCTTCCTCTTGAAAGATCAACATTTGATGTGATTCCAAATTTCCTCTAAGTTGGTCAATAGACATATCATTAGTCTCTACATATTGGAGTAGAACAGTCACTTTGGGTTCCCATTTATCAGACAAGCACCTCAAAAGCTTCTTCACTTGTTCTCGTTGAGTATAAACTCTTCCAAGTCCTTTGAGATTATTTATGATGCTGAGAAATCGAGCAAAAAATATCTCAAGAGGTTCATGTTGCTGCATATGGAACATCTCATATTCTACAGAGTATATATCAATTTTTGCTTCCTTAACAAGACTTGTCCCCTCATGTATTGCAACGAGCATATCCCACATCTCCTTTGCAGTATTACATGAGGCAATATGCTCATATTCCTTAGCAATTATAGCATACACAATATTGTACCTAGCTTTGGAATTAAGGGTGAACTTCAGCTTATCTTCAACAGTTAACTATTTTTCCTCTTTAGGAACTTCAACTCCACTTTTAATTTTTGTTGGATGTATGAGTCCATGTCTTACAATCTGCCAGACCTCATAATCGATAGCCTCAAGATATATTTCCATCTTGTACTTCCAGTAAGGAAAGTTTTGACCATTGAAAAATGGTGGCTTGTGAGATGAATGAGACTCAGTCTAATTGCTCATGGTTCCTGCAACTTAAAGAACTAGATCTTTAGCTCACGGTTAGTTAAACCATAATATGTTGAGTACAAAGCTCTGATACCAATTGAGAGTTGTAGAGTCTATTCTTAGAGGGGGTGAATAGGAATTGTTAAAAATCGTTTGTAAAAACATATTCAAATCACAGATTTATTTATGAACTGGTTCTTACAAACTAGTTCTTATAAACTAGTTCTTTCACAAATACCATATTTAAATGCATGAAATAACTTAATAAACTATATAGAACAAAACATAAATTTATCTAGAGAATCAGAGATGAAGAGGAAGAAAATCTACAAGAGATTTTATAGTGGTTCGACTAAAACATGCCTACATCCACCTCTTCCACAAATGGGGTTCCACTATTCTTCAAGTTTATTTTTCCAAGCTTCTCCAAGCTTAACAATAAGTTTATTTTTTCAAGCTTCTTTTCCAAATTTCTCCAAGCTTAACAACCATGGTTTTGGTTTTCCAAGCTAACCATGAACTCTTTCTCTCTAACTCACTAGAGATCACTCTCATGGATTTCTCCCATAGAAATCCAAGAACAAAACCCAAGTGTTTTGGTGTAGTTCCAAAGAAGAAACTCTCTTTAACAGAGTAGATGTATTACAATGAAAATCTTGAAGTATGAAGAAAATGGCCAAGAAGAAGAAGAAGAGCAAAGCTCTTAACAATGGCTTCTTTCTCTCTCTAAAATTTTTTCTTCTTTTTACTCTTCATGCATAAAAAATGAAGCCTTGAAAGTCTTCTTGTTTTTATCTTCTTTCTTGTGCACGTGAGGTCTTCACAAAAGGCTAGGAGAAAAATTTTCCTCTTGCTAACACAAGGCCCATCATGCATTATGGTTTTTTGTCCTTTTATGAATAGAGACTTGTCCTTGTGTAAGAGAAAGGAGGTGAAGTGTTCCTTGAGAAAAGGAAACTACACATCAGTCAACTCAAAGAGAACTTTCCAAACTTACTAGCACAACTCTTAGTTGGATTCTAAAAGGCTAAACTTGGCTGAAGAGTCCTTAACAAGCTTTGTTCACATCAGCAAAATTCAAAGCTCATCACACAAGCAAGAACTGGTTCTTAAGAACAAGTTCTGCTAGCTCTTGAAGGCTCAAAGAATATCTCTTCATAAAGGAATATGAGCCCACGTGAAGAGTTCAGAAAATGGCCCCACTAAGGACAGTTGTCCACCACATAGAGAAAGAGAATCACATTTGGATTATCTCTTTTACTTTTAGCAATAAACAATTCTTACTTTATCCCTTAAAAAGTGGATCTTGCAGCTGCACTTTTAAGAGGAAATTTCCTCGCTTTGTATAGGAAACCTCCTAACAAAAATAGAGCTTTCTTGGGTCTTCTTAATTCAGCATAGATCCTCGTCCACATCAACAAGAATCCCTTTGCCAAAACTCCTTTGCCAGAACTAGTTCTTTGTTGAAGACTTCTTGCTAACCTGTTCTAAATAAACACTTAAGCACATAACACAAGATTAGTAACAGTAGGAACATTTGTAATCATCAAAACTGAATTAGAGAATTGTGGGACTAACATTCCATGTAAAAAAAAAAATTGGATGGCTTTATCTCTCGCTAGAAAGCCCGTCTTGTAGCCAAGGGTTTCCACCAACGCCCCGATGTAGACTATTTTGATACTTTTAGTCCTGTCATCAAGCCTCAGACTATCAAAATAGTGCTCTCAATTACTCTCTCACGTAACTGGCCTCTTCGCTAAATGGACGTGAATAATGCTTTCCTTCAAGGAGCACTGTCTCAAACAGTATATATGGCATAACCCCCTGGTTTTATTCATCAGTAATATTTATCTCATGTGTGTCGCCTCAAGAAGGCTCTCTATGGCCTCAAGCAAGCCCTACGTGCCTGGTATCATGCCTTACGCACCTTTCTTTTACAATATGGCTTTACTAACTCCAAGACAGATGCCTCATTACTTATCTATCGGAAAGGTATTGCCCTTGCATATTTTTTGGTATATGTTGATGATCTACTCTTGACTGGCAACTCCACTGTTTTTCTTACACAATTTATAAGCTCACTTACTGCTGTCTTCTCCTTGAAAGACCTTCGGTTCCCTAATTACTTTCTTGGTCTTGAACTAATTCCATCTTCCAAATGACTATTTATCACACAGCACAAATATATTGATGAGCTGCCGAGGCTCTTCAAATTAGTAAAAGTTTAAGGTCGGTTTACCTAAGCTACTTGTAGCATAAGGCAACCCTAAGTCGAACCAAAGAATTATTCTAAGTAGTGAATCATATTAAGAAACTTGTTTTGTTCAAGTGATTAACAGAAATTAATTATAAATGGTAAACTTTAAGGAAAACAACCAATCCAAGTCCAACTGATTCTGATTTTAATCCATCCTTGATTTCCAATGATCCATTCAATTATTAACTTTGTTCTTGGCCTAAGAAAACATCAAGAAGCCTCTCAGTCCTCTATGGATATCCACTGGTTAAGCAACCAGAATTTGGATCAACTAAGACTAAATGAATTAAGCAATCATTCAAGTCCAGTTTAACCTAAGTCCAGAATCCAGCCAAGGGTAATTAATCCGTCCAAAAGCTTAGAACCATTAATTAACTATACAATCATCTTTTATCACATGAAATTAAGCAATCAACACATGAATAATCCAAATCCAAATTTAAGCAATTCAAACAGAATATTTCAGAGGATTGAAAGAACCTGATTAACAACTAAATGAATAACAACAAAGCATAATCCCATAATTAATAATCAGAACAGCCAAAACCTGGATTAATTTGATGATTTAGCCCTCCATGAACAAGAGAAGTCAAGTTTTTACAAAATATCTAGAAAGAAAACTTAAATATTAAGAAAACTTGAAAAGCTATCTAAAATATCTTAAGTGTCTAATACTAATTTCGGCTGCCTCTTTCTGAACATATAGACCTCCAAAAATTAAGCAATCAACACATGAATAATCCAAATCCAAATTTAAGCAATTCAAACAGAATATTTCAGAGGATTGAAAGAACTTGATTAACAACTAAATGAATAACAATAAAGCATAATCTCAGAACTAATAATCAGAACAGCCAAAACCTGGATTAATTTGATGATTTAGCCCTCCATGAACAAGAGAAGCCAAGTTTTTACAAAATATCTAGAAAGAAAACTTAAATACTAAGAAAACTTGAAAAGCTATCTAAAATATGCTAAGTGTCTAATACTAATTTCGGCTGCCTCTTTCTGAACATATAGACCTCCAAAAATATATGCACACCCAAATTGCCCTTAAGGCACACTTATTTCCATGGGCCTTAGCTTTCATTGGGCTTTGGTTTGGGCTCATTTGGACTTGTCATGAGGAAGTTAGGCCCATTTAAGTGCCAACAGGTTTCTGGAACCATTAGCCAACTTTGACAGCAAATAAGACTATCTAAAGTATACAATCTGGTGAACTGGTCCTCATAACAATTGAAGTTCTATATGTTATATTTCCAATGGGACTAGTTTCAAGTCCATATGACATTTACAGCTCAAGTTATGGTCCAAACACTGCATGTGGGTCAGGATCCTACGACAGCATGTCTTCTCTGGATTCCAGGCTGCATATGACCTTCTGGAAGTCCGAATTGGCTTTGGAGCCCTAAATGAAAGTTGTAGATAATTCTCTCAGCTTTCCTACAAGGTATGACTTGAAATTTTTAGACATCCAGAACTAAAGATATACATGAAACACAGAGACAGCATAAAATGCTCAATATTGCTGAAAATTGCAATTAGATACAAATGGATCCAAAGTCATGAAATGAGGCACAAACCTACTCAATTAAGCTCAAAAGATGTTTAAAAGACTAAATATGAGGAATAACTACTGTATAAAAAGTGTGTTCATCAAATTCCTCCACATTTAACTTTTGCACGTCTCGGGCAAAATAGAATTCCAAAACTAAGAAAAGAAAGAACAAGGAAACAAAAACAAATTTAAAAAACTAAAGAATCACCTCCAAATGATATTTAAGATATGCAGAAGTTCATACCACAAGTAAGATGAGCAATTAAAAATTCAAGGAAGTCACAGCATTCATGAAATAAAATTTCTTCACATCCAAAATCAACAATTAAGGTAACTTCAATTGAAGAACATAAGTCAAGAATGATAGATCCTCACAAGATATACTCTCAATCCCTCAAGTATTTAGAAATTAGGTACTTCACTCAATCAAACTCATGAAGAGATGCACTACCATAAGCTTGCTTATCTTCTACTTCTCCACTACTCAAACAAATGCACACACAAATCAAGAGGACTTTATTTAAGGTTGTAATAAGGTCAAGGTAAAGGAATGAATCAAAATGGATATCACAAGGTAAAAACCCAAAGAGAATAAAAGAACATTGAAGAGGAACTCAAATGACAAGCATTAAATTCTAAGTGTGTAAAGCATATTCTCCTTCCTTTGCACATATTCCTTCCTTTTCTTTGTTTCTTTTCCTTTTTCACAATTCTTATTATTTTTTTTTTATGAACCAATTGGNTTTTTTTTTTTTTTTTTCTTTCTTTCACATCTCACTTTGCACATTGCACTATAAATTTCACAACCTTCACACTTGCATTATTAATTATCCACAAACATAAGAGCTCCTCCAAGACAATGAACCAATGCTCTCCCATTCTCTAAGGTAAGGTAACAACATGATTTTTTTTTTTTTTTACATAGGCATATAATGAGCTAAGATCAAAGATAGGCAAATAGGCTCAATGGGGGTAATCAAAGGAAAATAATACAAGGTTGGTTATTTGGCAAAGTAGCTAAATCAAGAAAGAATGTTCATGTATGCAAATGAAAATGTAGCCTCAAAAAGAATCAAGCAAGTTCTAGAGTGAACAAATTCCATGAGTGAAAATCACACAAGAAGGAAAAGAATGGCACCCAATGCTAAATCCATTCATCAAAATGCTCAAAACTCACTAGGCATGCATGTATCTATCAAACTTAATCACCAATCCAACGTCTAAAACCAAGCATGTGAAATTAAGGATGGAAAACAAAATATTCAATCATGCTATGAACCTTGAATGCAATTGCTTCAACTTACAACTTCATAAAATTCATATTCTAAAATATCATTAGAAGGTAATTAAAACAGAAAAAATTTGACAATTAAACAGAAAACAGCAAAGAGACTAAAAACAGCAAAACAATATACTAAACAGAAACAACAAACATAACTAAAAGCAGAAAACAGTAAAGGAAAAAAAAATCAAAATAGAAACAGAAAAATGACAGAAAATAGAAAACTAAAAAATAATTAAAAACAGACACAAAAACAGAAAAAATAGCAAAGTAAACCTCCACCCCACACTTAAATTTTACATTGTTCTCAATGTAAAAACTTCAAAAAGTAGCAACATATGACAATTAATAGCAAGTAGTCACATAAGGACAAGTAAAATAAAAGAGAGAGAAGAAACATCCTTATCAGGGGAGGTAGATGACATCTTGCAAGTGGACCTCCTCCACGATGTCCTCTTAAGCGCCCTCATAGAATGGCTTGAGGCGATGCCCATTCACCTTGAAAGCCTTGCTGGTGGACTCACTCGGTATCTCGACTGCACCATAAGGAAAAACCTTGGTGACAACAAACGGACCAAGCCACCGAGAGTAGAGCTTGCTGGGCATGAGCTTTAGGCGGGAGTTATACAGGAGAACTTTCTGGCCAACAGAGAACTCCTTCCTCAACACCATGTTATCATGAAACCGCTTGGTATTTTCCTTGTAAAGGCGGGAGCTCTTATAAGCATCCAAACGAAGCTCCTCAAGCTCTTGGAGGTGAAGCTTTCTCTAGGATTTGGCTTGGCTCAAATCAAGGTTGCACTGCTTGACTGCCCAATAGGCCTTGTGCTCAAGCTCCACTGGAAGGTGGCATGCTTTGCCAAAAACTATCCGGTAGGGAGACATCCTAATAGGTGTCTTGAAAGCAGTCTGGTATGCCCATAGAGCATCCTCAAGTCGCAAACTCCAGTCCTTCCTATTAGGTTGGACAGTCTTCTCCAAGATACGCTTGATCTCCATGTTGGAGACTTCAGCTTGCCCATTGGTCTAAGGGTGGTAAGGGGTAGAAACCTTATGCATGACCCCATATTTCTTCATTAAAGCCGTCATGCTCCGGTTGCAGAAATGTGAACCCTAATCACTGATGATGGCCCTGGGAATGCCAAATCTGCAGAAAATGTTTGATCTAACAAAATCCACAATAACTTTAGAATCATCAGTACGAGTGGCTTTCGCCTCCACCCACTTAGACACATAATCAACAGCGAGTAAGATGTAAACAAAACCGAAAGAAGCAGGAAAAGGCCCCATAAAGTCAATACCTCAGACATCAAAAATCTCACAGAATAGCAAAGGCTACTGGGGCATCTTATGCCTATAGGAAATATTCCCAGTTCTCTGATATTGTTCACAAGATTTACAAAATATATGTGAGTCCCTAAATAAAGTGACCCAATACAATCTAGAGTCTAAGACTTTCCTAGTCGTACGTTGAGGACCAAAATGTCCACCACATGCAAAGGTATGGCAGAAGCTAAGAACAGACTGAAACTCACTATCAGGCACACATCTCCTAATTATTTAATCACTACAAAACTTCCAGAGATAGGGATCATCCCACACATAATATTTCGCCTCACTCTTTAACTTGTCTATTTGTGCACGTGTGAGGAATGAGGGCAAAGCATGGGCAGCTAGATAATTCACAAGATCTGCATACCATGGAAACTCACCATGCAGCCCTAACAGCTGCTCGTCAGGAAAGGAATCCTGAATGGGCAGTGGATCAGGATCTCGCTCGATTCGGCTCAAGTGGTCAACAACCAGATTTTCTGCTCCACTTTTGTCTCGGATCTCCACATCAAACTCTTGGAGCAGCAACATCCACCTAATCAGTCATGGCTTGGCATCTGGTTTCTTCAAGAGATACTTTAGAGCTGTATGATCTAAAAATACCACAACCTTAGAATCTATCAAATAAGACCTGAACTTATCTAATGCAAAAACAATAGATAAAAGTTCTTTTTCGGTGGTTGTGTAGTTTGCTTGAGTAGCATCTAGAGTTCTTGAAGCATAGTAAACCACATGGGAAACTTTGACCACTCGTTGCGCCAAGACAACTCCCAAGGCATAGTTAGAAGCGTCACACATCAGCTCAAATGGGAGTGTCCAATCAGGTGGCTGAATGACAGGAGTACTGGTGAGAGCCATCTTCAGGCGGTTGAAAGCTTCCTTACACTTCTGATCAAATAGAAACTCTACATCTTTTTGCAAAAGGCTAGACAGCGGAATGGCTATCTTGCTGAAGTCTCTGATAAAGTGCCGGTAGAAACCTACATGTCCAAGAAATGACCGAACTTCCCGCACGCATGTGGGGTAAGATAAAGCAGTAATGACATCACTTTTAGCAGGATCTACTTCAACCCCCTTCCTAGACACTACATGGCCTAAAACTATACCTTGCTCTACCATGAAATGGCATTTTTCAAAATTTAAGACAATGTTAGTCTCAATGCAGCGATGCAGTACTCTAGCTAAGTTATTCAGACAGGCATCAAAAGAAGAACCATAGACAGTAAAATCGTCCATAAACACCGCCATACACTCCTCTAAAAAATTAGAGAATATACTCACTATGCACCGCTGGAAGGTACCAGGGGCATTGTAAAGGTCGAAAGGCATCCGCCGGTAAGCAAACGTGCCGAAAGGACATGTAAAAGTGGTCTTCTCTTGATCCTCCTGTGCAATATGAATCTGGAAGTATCCCCGGCAACGGCACCAAAATTTGATGAGCTGCCAAGGCTCTTCAAATTAGTAAAAGTTTAAGGTCGATTTACCTAAGCTACTTGTAGCATAAGGCAAGCCTAAGTCGAACCAAAAGATTATTCTAAGTAGTGAATCATATTAAGAAACATATAAACAGGGGGGTTTGTTTTGTTCAAGTGATTAATAGAAATTAATTATAAGTGGTAAACTTTAAGGAAAACAACCAATCCAAGTCCAACTGATTCTGATTTTAATCCATCATTGATTTCCAATGATTCATTCAATTATTAACCTTGTTCTTGGCCTTAGAAAACATCAAGAAGCCTCTTTGTCCTCTATGGATATCCACTGGTTACGCAACTAGAATTCGGATCAACTAAGACTAAATGAATTAAGCAATCATTCAAGTCCAGTTTAACCTAAGTCCAGAATCCAGCCAAGGGTAATTAATCCATCTAAAAGCTTAGAACCATTAATTAACCATACAATCCTCTTTTATCACATGAAATTAAGCAATCAACACATGAATAATCCAAATCCGAATTTAAGCAATTCAAACAGAATATTTCAGAGGATTGAAAGAACTTGATTAACAACTAAATGAATAACAACAAAGCATAATCTCAGAATTAATAATCAGAACAGCCAAAACTTGGATTAATTTGATGATTTAGCCCTCCATGAACAAGAGAAGCCAAGTTCTTACAAAATATCTGGAGAGAAAACTTAAAGACTAAGAAAACTTGAAAAGCTGTCTAAAATATCCTTAGTGTCTAATACTAATTTCGGCTGCCTCTTTCTGAACATATAGACCTCAAAAAATACATGCACACCCAAATTTCCCTTAGGGCACACTTATTCCCATGGGCCTTAGCTTTCATTGGGCTTTGGTTTGGGCTCATTTGGACTTGTCATGAGGAAGTTAAGCCCATTTAAGTGCCAACAGGTTTCTGGAACCATCAGCCAACTTCGACAGCAAATAAGACCATATAAAGTATACAATCTGGTGAACTGGTCTTCGTAACAATTGAAGTTTTGTCTGTTATCTTTCCAATGGGACCAGTTTCAAGTCCATATGACATTTACAACTCAAGTTATGGTCCAAACACTGCATGTGGGTCAGGATCCTGCGACAGCATGTCTTCTCTGGCTTCCAGGCTGCATATGACCTTCTGGAAGTCCGAATTGGCTTTGGAACCCTGAATGAAAGTTGTAGATAATTCTCTCAGATTTCCTACAATGTATGACTCAAAATTTTTAGACATACAGAACTAAAGATATGCATGAAACATAGAGACAGCATAAAATGCTCAGTATTGCTGAAAAATGCAATTAGGTACAAATGGATCCAAAGTCATGAAATGAGGCACAAGCCTACCCAATTAAGCTCAAAAGAGGTTTAAAAGGCTAAATATGAGGGATAACTACTGTATAAAAAGTGTGTTCATCATATATCAAGGATTTATTGGCCAAATCCAACATGGAATGTGCCAAACCTATCACCACTCCCATGTCTACTTTGGCCAAATTTGCTCATGACTCACCCTCCACTGACATCACTGTCTACCAAAGATTGGTTGGCTCTTTACAGTACTTATCTCTTACTCACCCGGATGTTGCCTACACTGTTAGCCGCCTTGCTCAACACATGCATGCTCCTACCGATGACCACTATCAAGCACTTAAGAGATTGCTACATTATCTAAAGTCAACCCTCACTTTTGGCATTCTCCTTACTCAGCATGCCTAGCTGCAGCTCACTGCTTATTGTGATGCTGGCTAGGCCAGTGACACAACTAACCATCGCTCTACCGGTGCCTACATTGCCTATCTTGGCAATAATCCAATCTCTTGGAGCTCACGCAAGCAAAAATCAGTTGCTCGCTCCTCCACAGAAGCTGAATACTGTACTATTGCTTCTACCTCTGCTGAGATCTTATAGCTTCAAAATCTGCTTACAGAACTTGGTAATTGGGTTCAAGTAACAATGTGACCAAAAAAATATGCAATCAATTCTATAAATTTTAATAGATTATTATGTTGGAAAGTATTCATGAAATCAACTGACGAGAGGAAATTTTCCATCTCTCTTACTTTTTATTTGCTTTATCATACTTATTTTAGATATTTTTCATATTTAATTTGTGATCAATTAAAAAGAAAAAATATTACATTTAAAATATGCACTTGCTGAGTTTTAATTTTATCTATTTTTATGTTTTACATAAAATATTAATATTTTATTTACGCATCGCACAATGGGAGAGACTAGTTTTATTTCATAGAACAACCAATTTTTAAATTTTATAAATTTTTCTTTGACTAAAAAGCATTACTCAAAATTAAACTATCGATCTCTTATCATTATTTTATATGTGATCCTATAAAATAGGAATATTTTTTTTTATTGGAATATAAAATAGGAATAGTTAACATTATTTAAAAGGTTAGAAGCAGTAGTTTACTAAATTTAAAACTTTAAATCATTTTTTAAACTTCTAATAAGAAGAGTATTAACACCAATAAACTCTTAAGAAGTGAAAAAAAGAAAGTACAAGACAGTTACATATAATTACTAAATTTGAAATTTTATACAATTTTTTTAAAAAAATATTAATACAGTTACGTATTGATGATTGAGTATTGTAATACAAACGGACAATTTGCAGAGAATAAGGAATGCTGCATATTTACCTTGTGCAGCTCTTAGCCTTTTACATATCGAACTCCTAATAATTAAAAAAGAAACTTGTCCTTTTATATTTTTTATAATACCAAAAAAAGAATTATTGAAGGGTGGCAATCAGAACCAAAACTTGGCATAAAGTGGTCCTAGCTAGGATAGGACGCGGAAAACAGTAACATGCATGGTGATCTGTTTGTTTAGTGTATAAAACTACCAAAGTTCAAATCTAGAGGTCCATCCTATTGTCGTCCTATATATGATTTGGAATCAGTCACCACAAAACACGTGCTATAAAACCAAAAACTTACAATAATTATAGAATAGAGTAAAACCCCTTTTTGGTCCCTGAAAAATTCAACGATGGACAAGTTAGACTAATTTGTCGTACGGAACCATAATTCGAGGACTAAATTGTCAGCGAATATAATTCGAGGACTAATTTGTCAGCGAAAACAATAATTCGAGGACTAATTTGTCACCGAACATTTTTGGGGGACTAACTTGTCCATCGTTGAATTTTTCAGGGACCAAAAAGGGGTTTTACTCTATAGAATATTACATAATATGTGGTCCACAAGGATACTTTTTCGCATTAAATAAGATAAAATAAAATGAAATAAAAATAATACTTAATACTTCTCTCCTAAGTTTTTCCTAGTGTGGAGCCGTCGCTTGGGTCTTTGTGCCTTTTTTCTTTTGTGCTTTCATGCACCGCTTGCTCCCCTCTAGAGTTTTCTGGTGTGGGATTTCTGAAAGAGAAGGTTTGGATTAAAATCTGTTATTGTAGGTGATGGCTACCAGTAACAATGGTGTGGAGGGAGATGAGGAAGTCTTGGTACTGGAGGCAGAAGACGTTGCAGAAAGTCTAGACAAATGCAAATGCAGTCTCATAGGGAAGGTAGTTACGAAGAAACCAGTCAATATAGGGGTTCTACAAGCTGTGTTGAGTTCCATCTGGGGTAATCCGACGGGCTTTCAGGTGGTGGAGATTGGACAGAAAATTTTTCAATTCTTCTTCGCAGAAGAAATAGCTTGCTTGAAAGTCTTATGTAACTCTCCATGGATTTATAAAAACAGTTTTCTGGTTCTTAAACAGTAGTAAGATAGGACTGATCCGATTAGTGTGGATTTTCATACTCTCCTAATGTGGGTGCAATTTTGGGGAGTCCCTAACCAATACCAAACCCTGGCTGTGGGAAAAAAAATTGGAGCAAGGCTGGGTACGATTAAGGATGTTGGTTTCTTCAAAATGCAAGGACACAACAGTTTGGTGATGAAGGCAAAAGTCCTAATAAATGTTGATAAACCTCTACTTCAGGGTATACGGATGGGTAGGAAAGAGGGAGAACATTTATGGGTAGATTTTAAATATGAAAGTTACCACAATTCTACTACTACTGTGGTAAACTGGGGCATGATGATAAGAAATGTGGTGTAGCACTGGAGGATGAGATCAGGAACCAAACGAAGGAGATACAATTAGGTGCTTGGATGAGGGCTGTAATACAAGGCAGGAGAGTTGAACCAACTGAAAACAACAATAATAAGAAGCAAGCGGGAGGTCTTGATATGGAAGCTAGAAAGGAACAAGCTGAAGCACTAACTTTAGGGGTGGCGAGTTTATCGGTGTCGCTGGAGAGAGATAAAGAAAATAGAGTCTTTATTGTGCAAAATAGGGTGTCACATACCATCCCGGGCAATAATATTATAAATTCTATTACAAAAGATTTAAGTAAGAGTAAGGGAGCGAAGGTGACTCTATCACAAAGATCTCCTTTAAAGGAAATGGGGAGTGAGGAGGGGTGGTTGCTGAAAAACCCCAAGAGAGTTCTGATTATGCTTTAAAGGTTGGGAGTATGTAATGGTGCAATAGCAGAAGAAAATTTTTCTTATGATAAAGGAGATAAGGAGAAGGTGGCAGTTGACAAACTAGAACCTACAAAGGCTTTGGACAGTGGCAAAGAGGAGGACCTAGCCTCTGTTAGAACTTGGAGAAAGATGGCAAAAGTTACTAAGGGAGAGCAGGGGGTGACTAAAACAACCATGTAGAAAAGGAAGGTGCTGGATACTGATTTAGCTATGCAGGATGCGATGCAACTAGGGAACTGTACTATGGAGAAAATGTGTAAGAAGGCAAGGGAAGTTGGTGATACTTCGTCAATGGTGGTGGTTGCTCAGCAACCCCACCGATTGCCATGAATATCTTATGCTGGAATGCTCGTGGGCTTGGGAACCCACATAGCATTTGCGCTCTTAGCCTGTTAAGAAGGCAAAAAGTTCCCAAACTGGTGTTTGTGTGTGAGACAAAATTGACTATGGGAGAAATAGATGAAGCAAAAAGGAGGGTGGGTTTTATAAATGATTTTGGCGTTAGCTGTGAAGGAAGATGGGGTGGTTTACTGCTGTTGTGGGAGGATGAGCTAAGTGTGATTATCCAATCCTTCTCAAAATACCATATCGATGCCATTGTGAAGAGGGTGGGTAGCGAACCATGGTGCTTTATAGGTTTTTATGGGGACCCAGTGACACACTTACGCTACAAAGGTTGAGATAAGATCAAAACTCTAGGTACTCAAGGAAATATGGCATGGTTGATGGCTGATGATTTTAATGAAATCTTAACAGTAGACGAGCAAGCCAGTGTAAACCAGAGACCAGAGAACCAGATGAGAGACTTTAAAGCTACTGTGGACTCTTGCAGTTTTCATGATTTGGGGTATATGGGATATAAGTTCACTTGGTGCAATGGCAAAGAGGAGGGAACAAATGTTCGTGTCCGCCTTGATAGAGCTCTTGCTTGTCAAGAATGGCTGAACCGGTTTCCATATGATCAGGTATCTACTGAATCAGTTGGTGTCTCTGATCACTTACCCATTCTCAATTCTTTTTCATATCATCCCTTGTCTTCTCAGCACATGAACACGGAGAAGCATTTCAGGTTTGAACAAATGTGGTTTGATCATGGAGAGTGTGAAGGGTTAATCAATACTAGCTGGCGTTATGGGGGGATGAGTAATGTTCTTTAAAGCTGCCACAAGAAGTTGCATGGCACAATGGTTCATTTACAGAGCTGGAACAAGACTAACTTTGGGCATATTGGGAAGCAGATTCGAAGATTACAAAATCAGATTGCCCAAGTCAGGTCCAGTAATGCTAGTGGTGAGAACTTGCAACATCTGAAATTTTTGGAAGGGCAGCTCCGTGGGGTTTTAAAGAGGGAGGAAGTCATGTGGCGGCAAAGATCACATGTGCAGTGGCTTAAAGAAGGAGACCGCAACACAAACTTTTTCTGGTCTAGAGCTTCATCGAGAAAGAGAAAGAACATAATAACTCGGCTACTAGATGCTCAAGGGAACTGGCAAACAAACCAAGATAGCATGGGTGGGATAAAAGTGGATTATTTCCAGCATTTATTCATGTCTACAAACCCAACAAATATGGATGCAATTCTAAATTGTGTTCAGCCCAGGATTTCTAAAGGTATGAATAATACGTTACTCGCTCTTTTTAATGCACAGGAAGTTAAAAATGCAGTTTTCCAAATGGGTTTTTTAAAAGCACCAGGCCCGGATGGTTACCCAGCACTTTTCTATTAGCATTTCTGGAATGTTGTAGGTGGAGAAGTTACTAATGCTGTCCTTTGATTTCTCAATGAGGGGATTTTTTGTGATGATATAAATTATACACATGTGGCATTGATCCCCAAGGTCCAAAACGCTGAAACAATGGCTCAGTTTTGCCTAATCAACCTCTGTAATGTACTCTATAAAATAATCTCAAAGGTTCTAGCTAATAGACTTAAAGTCATTCTTCCTTTGGTTATCTCAGAGAACTAAAGTGTTTTTGTTCCTAACCGCCAAATTATAGATAATGTTCTACTTTCTTATGAGCTCCTTCATGCTCTAAAGTTAAAGCGCCATGACAAGGATGGTTTTATGGCTATGAAGCTAGATATGAGTAAGGCTTATGATCGAGTTGAATGGTGGTTTTTAGAAGCTATGATGAAAAGATTGGGGTTTGCTGATATGTGTATTAATAAAGTTATGATGTGTGTTTCTTCAGTATCTTATTCAGTTATTCTTAATGGTACACAACATGGTGCTTTTATTCCTGAATGGGGTTTGAGGCAAGGAGACCCACTATCCCCTTATCTTTTTCTTATATATGCAAAAGGTCTAACAACTCTTTTGACCAATGCAGTAGATGTAAACTTGATTACACCAGCAAAAGCATGTGTTTTAGCTCCTTCAGTATCTCATCTCATCTCATCTTTGCTGATGACAGTCTCATTTTTACCAAAGCTTCTTTGGATGAGACCCAGCAGATTAAACACATTCTACAGGTGTATGAAAATGTATCTGGGCAACAGATAAATATGGACAAGTCTACTATCTTTTTCATCCCAAATTGCAACCAGGGGTCTCGGACGGATATTATGAATTTGATGGGGATCTCTACAGTAGCCTTTAATGAAAAGTATCTGGGTTTGCCAACCATGGTGGGAAAAAATAAAAATAATATTTTTCAAACACTGAAGGAAAGGGTGTGGAAAAAACTAAAAGGGTGAAAGGAAAAATTACTCTCCAAAGCAGGTAAAGAGATTCTTGTCAAAGTTGTTGCTCAAGCAATTCCTACCTATACCATGAGCTGTTTCAAGCTTTATGGTTCTCAGCAAGGAATTAAATCAATTGATGGCTAAATTTTGGTGGGGAAATTCTCCAAATGATTCGAAGATCCATTGACTAAGCTAAGAAAAACTTTGCCATCCAAAGAAGATGAGGGGCTTGGGTTTTAGAGATTTTGAGGCTTTTAATATGGCAATGCTGGCAAAATAAGGGTGGAGACTACTCCAGTGCCCGGACTCGCTTGTGGCTAGAACACTAAAAGCAAAATATTTCCACAACCATGATGTTCTGGATGCGGCGTTGGGCAATAAACCATCCTACAATTGGAGGAGCATTTGGCATGGTCTTTCTCTCCTTAAAAAAGGTTGTTTGCACCGTATAGGAGATGGTATTGTGGTTAGGATATGAGTGGATCCATGGCTTCCACATGATGAGTCATTTGTACCAGTTACACCGGTGAATGTGCTCCCTGCAAATGCTCGTGTTTGTGACTTGTTCAAAGAAGGAAGAAGAGATTGGAACAGCGAGCTTATAGCTAGTGTTTTTTATCAGCATGATGCCGAAATCATATGTAGTATACCTCTCAGTTAGTGGGCAGGGGCTGATACTTGGTATTGGTTCCATACAAAGAATGACATTTTCTCTGTTAAGTCAGCTCACAAGCTAAGAGTTGGAGAGGCATTGAGCTTTCAAGCTGGATCACAGGGGAACCTAGAGGTGTGGAAATCTATTTGGTCTATCCATATGCCAAGGAAGTATAGGGTGTTTTTGTGGAGGTGCTATAGAGGTATTGTCCCTACTATTGAAGCTTTAAATAAGATAGGTTTAGAGTTTACAGATAATTGTTTTCTTTGCCATAGTTGTGAGGAAACTTTACAACATGTATTGCTCCATTACCCATGTGCTAGAGAGGTGTGGGCTTTAACTATACTTCCGAGTAGCGCCAATATAAATTCCTAGAGCACTTTCCCAGACTGGTTGGAAAATGTGATGAAGGTATGGACGGTAGAGCAAGTGCTCTTGGCTACTCTAATATGCTATAATCTCTGGTCCAAACGAAATTGTATCAGGTTGGGCAAGCATGTTCGCCCGATACACTCGGTTCAGGAGGAGGCAGTTGCAACAAAGGAGCTCTTAATAGAACATTGCATAGGGAACTCTCGGTTTGCAGCAACCAGAGATGATAGATGGCATACACCATCTGAAAACTTCTTTAAACTTAATGTAGATGGAGCTTTATCAAGAGATGGAGAAGGAGCAGTAGGGGGTCATCAGCGACAATGAGGGCTCTCTTATGGCAGCATGGGCACTAACTATTCATGGAATTAATGATGCTTCTATTATGGAAGCAATAGCAGTAAGGGAAGGTGTAAGAAAGACGTTAGAGCCGGGTTTTCAGGACCTGTATGTGGAAGGGGATGCCAAGGTTATTTTTCATGCACTCACCACAGATCAGCCCATGCTTTCAGGCTTAGGCATGGTTCTTTTTGACATTCATCAACTTGTTCTTTCCATGAGATCAGTTAGCTTCCAATGGATTCCTAGGATAGCTAATGGGGTGGCTCATAGACTTGCTCAATATGGGAAATATTATCCCATAGAGACAGTTTGGCTAGAAGATGCTTCAATTTTTCTGTTAGATGTACTTGCTTTTGATTCTTAATAAGATGACATCTTTCCATAAAAAAAATGAAATACAAAAATAAAAATCTTCATAATAATTCACTATATCTTTTCATAGACAAAGCAATGAATACTATTACTACTATTACTTGATTTCGTAATTAATCAAATCCCAATTAACGCATCAAAAGAATTTAGGCATGTAAGATTTCTTTCTTCTTCTTTTTTTTCCTATGTATTTCAATAAGTGCATGGGCTTAAGGATCAATAGCTAAATTAACTCTTTATAATTACATACACAATGTGCTCATATTTCTCTTAATTAGCAAGGAAAAACAAAAGGCAATTTGACCGAAATAATGTCATTGGACAAAGTATTTACCCAAATGGTGCACATTTGAAAGTATTTATCTAAAAGGGGTACTTTTGATTTTTTTAATTAATATATAAATTAGACTTAAACACGTTTTTCTGTGTGTAAAACGTGTATCAACTAAACACGCTTTAGGGCAATTTTTCTCAAAAGTGTGACCACTGTTTCTATTACAAACGTAAAAAGATACACGATTTTAAAGAAAAGCGTATTAAGAATTGAACACGCCTTTTCCAAGCCAATCACGTTTTTAAAGGAAAGGTTATGCCAATTTTGCAAATATGGGAACACGCTTCAGGGAGGAGCATCATGCTTTAGGCATTGTGGTGAAAATGCTTTTGGCTAAGGCATGTTCACCAGAGTGCCTAAAGCGTGATGCCCCCTCCCTTAAGCGTGTCTCCCCTGAAGTCAAAAGCATGTCCTTCCCCTATTTTGGCTTTTTCTTTTAAAGTAAAGTGTGAATCTTTTACCCATAAAGCGTGTTTCATCTGAATACGTTTTTCCTGCTATGGAATAGCGTGGTTTAAAATGTCTGAGGGAGCATTTTGAAATTAGTTACGTTGTACATGGAAAAGCGTGAAGGAGTCTATAAATACCAACTCTAGAACGATTTCTCATTGCAAAATTGATGTGAAAGCTGAAAATTGGTGCAAAAGACTGCCGTGAAGCTTGGAATTGCTGTGGAAATTTTTAAGAAGTTTAAACTTTTGAAGGTATTTATGTTTTATAATCTTAATTTTAGATAATTTTGACCGTAATAAATATTTAATGTTAGAGTATCAAAATAAGTAATTTTTTTTTAATAATATCTATTTATTTACTGATTAAAAAGTATAGTTTAGTTGTGCTTAAAAGTGATAATTGTGTATGGTAATTGATGAAAATTTAGTTAGTATAAAAATGTGATACTATTCATAGAGTAATTGTGATATTATTGTTTATAGTTATTGATAAAAATATAGTTAGTATAAAAATGCGATAATATTTATAAACTAATTGTGATTGAAAAAAATATTTTAGGAAGAATAAGCATATATTAATACATCATAATGGTCGGATATATAATGGACCCCAAGGTGTAATGTATGAGGGGGCGACATTATATAAGTTGAATTTGAAGAAGACACGTGGATTAGATGGATTAAAAGTTTATATCCAGACTAAGATGAGACTTGAAGCAAATCAAATAGTTGAGAATATAATTTATAGATTTCTAATGTCAGTTAATCCATTGTTTTATCATGCATTTGAATTGGGATTTGATGGAGATGTTGAGATGGTGTATGAGAGTAATGCCAAACATCTTACTTTGGGTCCAATTGAGATATATGTGGACATTCCGACTATGAATGTTGGTGTAGATAGAGGTCAAGCTAAAACTGTTGTAATTGGCCGAAGTTCATTTCCTTATAGTCAAGTAAGGATAGAAGTCGAGTCTTGTTATCAACTGGAGGTTGGTTCACATGAAATTCATTATGCTAGAAGAAGGCTATCGCTATGAAAATAACGACCCTTGGCTAAGTTCAGATGTTCGAGGTGGTAGCATTAAAGTGAATGAAGTTGGATCAAGCCAACATGGAGGTGAGGGAGAAAATATTAGCTATGGCAATTCACCCTTTGTTCCTCTAATTGACAGTAATGATGATAAGGATGCTGATTGCAGCTCAGACAGTGGAGAATCAAGCGGTGATGAAGCAGGGGAAGGCGTTCCAGATCTTAATGTGGAGGCACTGAGACAAGACCCAATAGCTGCAAGGGCGGAACATGTTGCACCAATACAGGCAATACTTGCACTGCATTATGGAAACGTTGATTAGGGAGCAATGCAAATAGTTGACGATGATGAATAAGTAACAAGGTGTAGTCAATGGCAAAGATGAGATGAATTCAAAATCAGGCAGAAATTCTAAACAAAAGAAGATATCCAATTAGCTATAAAATAATACTCCTTTCATGCGAACCAACTGATACTTGTCTTTTAGGACTATAAAAATCATGCTTTAATACTGAATTCTTACCTGCATTGTGAGCAAATTCTCTCTAAACATGGTGTTTAATCCATAAATTGGCTTTGACAGGTACAAAGATGGGTAATCAGGAAATAAGAAGAATCTGGAAGCAATCCATGGAGAAAATGACAAGGAAAGTAGCCTTACACTAAGTTTTTAGGTAGACACGGGCAGGAACACGGCCGTGTGTACCCCGTGTCTAACATCCAGAGGTTGCTGCTCAAGCTTATGGACAAACACGGCCTCAGACAAGAACAGACACGGCCGTGTTGATCAAGCAGAATGTCCAAGAGAACAAAGACCAAGTCTAAGGGTAAACACGGTCAAGGCAAGAACAAACACGGCCGTGTGATAGGCCGTGTTGAACAGGCAGAGGATGCACATCAATGACACGCCCAAGGGCAAGTAGAAACACGGGCCATGTCTGAGGAACACTGGCTGGGACCAAAGAAGAACACGGCCGTGTATGATCCCGTGTTTAATAACCAGAAATGCAACATAAGTGACACGCCCACGTCCAGAAAAGGAACACGGCCGTGTCAGAGCCGTGTTCGAGCTATTTCTGACTAAAAGACCTAATTCTGCACAAGTATAAAAGGAAATCTGATGCATGTGTCAGAGGAGGCCGTACTTGGGAAGGAAATGAGGAGAGGAGCTAGAGCAGGAAGGGGAGCAATTGCGACTCGATCGACATATAGTTCTTTCTTCTTCTTCTCTTCATCTCATGTTTAATTTTATCTATTTGCTTCTATTGAATTCAGTTATGAGTAGCTAAATTCTTAGTGTTAGGGGTTTGATGTAATTCAATTGTAATGAGGTTTCGAGATTGAATAAACTTGTTTTAGTATAACTCCTTTTGTTGAATGAAATTTACTGTTATTAATGCCTTTAAATGCTTAGCTACCATTTGAATGGTTAAAAGATTCGTTTCGATACTAGGAATAGTAAGATCCGAATGTGCTCTGTAAATTCTGTCCTAAATTGAGTTAATCTAGGAATAGATAACTTCGTTTAGGTGGTATTAGATTAATTTCCTAGAACCTAATCACCTAGATTAATTAGTTGTGTCAAGGAATTGGACAAGTAATTGGTATAGGGAGGATTGTTTCACCAAGGAATTGGGTTCAATCACATTAAGCAAATAAACCGACAACAAAGGAATTGTAATTGAAATAAGTAGTTCAGTATTGTTTATGAGATTACCTTGTCTATGAGGTAATCGAATTTGCAAGTGAATGAAATCAACCCCTAACCTTTCTCATTCTTATTATCAATTTCACATTTAGATTGTTTCTTAAAGATTGTTTACGATATTGTTCGAGTTTTGTTACTTAGTTTGTTACTTAGTTAATTGCAGCTACTCATTCTTGGGCTGCCTTCAATCCAAAGTGTTATTCTTTCCAAATAGAATATTTATTGGTAAAATTGGTAGTTGCTAGCCTTAATCTTCGTGGGAACGATACTCTACTCATCATTATATTACTTGTGTGACCTGGTATACTTGCCGGAAAAAGTCCCATCACCAACGTTTTCATGTGAAGGAGTCCAAACCTAATAAATTGAGTTTGATATGTTCAAACAATGTTGATGGATGTCATTGGAGACTTTGGGCATGCTTATGTACCAGGAGCAAGGTTTGGGAGATTAGAAAGTATAATGGGCCTCATAATTGCACAAACGCAATCCTGTCACAGGGTCATAACAAACTAGACATTCAGGTGATTGCAACAGCCATTACTAGAATGGTTCAGGAGAATGTTGGTGTGCCTATAAAGATGATACATGAGCGCATAAAAGGCACATACTCATATTAAATATCATACCGAAAAGCGTGGAAAGCAAGGGAAAGAGTTATCGTCACAGTGTATGGTAATTGGAAGCAAAATTATAATTTATTGCCTAGGTGGATAGCTGCACTCCAGGGGCATGCACCTGGAACGGTGGTTCAATGGTGTTTGGATGACCGATAAATAGGTAAGCCATCTAATGGCCCTACGTTAAAGAGATTTAAACGTGTCTTCTAGTCATTCAAGTCATGTATTGATGCATTTAAGTTCTGCAAGCCAGTTGTCCAAATTGATGAAACTTTTCTGTACGGGAAATACAGTAGAACTCTACTCATCACCACTGCACAAGATAGCAGTAGGTCATTATTACTTTTAGCTTATGCAATTGTACAAGATGAGACAAAAGATGCATGGTCATGGTTTTTAACCCATGTCAGACAGTACATGGTTGGGAACATTCCAAATCTGGCTTTAATCTCAGACCATCATGTTAGCATCTTAGCTACCATTGAAGATGAGTAAGTTGGTTAGCGTCCACCATTGACACACCATTTTTTCTGTTTGTGTCACGTGGTGAGCAATTGGAACAATGTATTTAAAAATATTGACGTAAAGCATCAAATCTACAAAGCTGGTAAGAATATTAGTTTCTCTACTGAATTAAATATTATATAAAGTATTTTCCGAGAATGAAGATTTTTTAAGTGTCTTTTACAGGTGTTTAGTTTGAGTCCGCGAAATTCAACGAATTAATGTTAGACATACAAATTGTCTATTTCGATGAGCGTGCATGGAAGTATATAAGCAATATTGATCCTAAGAAATGGACGCAACAAGGGGATGTTAATGGTTGACGATTTGGCTTAATGACAACCAATCTGGCTGAAAATGTAAACGACAGGTTGAAGGGGGTTCCTAACATGCCTATCACTGCCCTTGTGAGATCTACATATTATAGAATGAACCGTATATTTATTAAGAGGTGAGAAATGGCTCGGGTAAGGTTAGTGAGTAGGCAAATGTGGACAGATGATGCAGATCAAAAGATGTGAAACAATGGCCAGTATGCTTCTTCACATCAACCGACTTTATTTGATAGAAATATTGGATCTTTTGAAGTGGATGAGACATTTGATTTGAAAGGAAGGGCGAGCGGGCGAATTTTTTGCCTAAACTTAAGAGATAGAATGTGCGGCTATGGTAAGTTTTAGGCACTCCATATTCCTTGCTCACATGCGATTGCCGCTTGTGCTTCTATTAGAGTCGATGCATGGAGTTACGTGGATCCAGTATATTCGACGTGGTACTTAGTTAATGCATATGGTGGCAAGTTTACACCAATTGGTGGAGAAGATTCTTGGCCAACGATACAGGAATTGACGGTCATCCCTAACCCCTCAAAGCTATGGGCCAAAGGCAGGCCCAAGTCAACTCGCATACAAAACGAGATGGATTAGGGCAAAAGCTCACAGAGCGCAGTAAGATGCGGGTTATGTCGCATGGAAGGACATAATCGACGTGCTGTCCAAACAGAAGACAAAATCAACCATAATTAAGACTGGCTAAGTTAGCAATGTAGTTAGGCTCTAATTCCTTTTACCGTTGTTGTATCTTATATGCTTAATGATTTAGTTATTCTACATTCTCGAAATCTAACTATTATTTTCTCCATACTTGTTTATCGTTCTTTATATAATAGTCATACGAATGTTTATAGTTAAGTGTTGTTATGATAATGACAGTGAACATGTTTTTATAATAATGTTACACTATACACCTAGTGATATTTTTCGATTGTGTGGGCGTTTATGGATGTTAGATGATGAATTTTGGTATCCGCTAAACCCAACATTGTATGATTCTCCCCAAGTATATAGTATAATGTTAATGGAATGGGAGTACAAGGAAGTTCAGTGTAGAAATTTACGTGAATTAGCAATGATCCAAAACGTCTGTGCTCCAAGATGTTTGGCAATACAAATGCGAAGGCGAAATATGACAGAGTTACGATCGGCTTTGTATTGCATAAGAGAGGAGAATAATCGTATACGAATAAGATTGCATTGAAATGATTGTGAAGGAAGTTCAAGAAATGCGCTTAAGGACGGTTACATGGGACATGCTGTTATGTGGGCTCGCATGCTCTAAGAACCAGAATGTCTGTTAGATATTGACATGTCTAATGACAAATAATCACCCTACATATCCAAACTTAATTTCTAGTCTTGTATGCTCCAGAACCCAAAAATACAGGAAACCCTGTACTCAAAAATTCAAACCCTAATGCTCAAACCTGATTTTATTTGTTTGATATTTAAATTGTTCTTGGTTGTCATTGAAAATTGTTATGCATTATGTAAATGATTAATGTTTCTAAAACATCAGGGTGACACATTATGCCAAGGAGACGTCGCATATCTGGTGTTTGGTTGGTACTAAGATTTAATGATGATTACGAGAGCGAAATACACTTTGATCGAATGGAGTATTACACTGGCTTACGTCGTGAATGGGTACATCGAACCGATAAAGTTGAAGATTTGGCACTTCAATTACACTCCCTTGGTGCTCCCCCTATGTACAGATAGTCCTTAAGAATGTCGCAGAGAAATAAAGATGACTACGAGGCGGCTATTTTAGAAATTAGGAAGGAGAACAATCACATGTTCGTTCGTAGATGCCGGTATTATTTGCTGAAACTAGCTAGAGAATAGGCAGCCGCTATGAATCATCAATTATCACACATATAAATTGAGTCTGTACTAAGTAGTCAAGATTATGCTACTGATGATGATTAAACTTATTCAAGTGTGTAATGTATAAAAAAGTTACTAACGGTTTGATTGACGAAATTGTAGAATCTCATGATTGTTTTTATCATAGGCTGTTGCGGTAAGCTAATATATATGTATTGTTTAATTCACATATATTGTCTAACACTGAATAATTCTTTATATTATGTTATATAAACAACATATAAATGTTGTTTCCACCGAAAGAGCTTCAAATGAATCCATCATGGTTTGAAGACAATAATGTATATGCATGGGGATATACGTCGTCTGACGGGTTGTTCTAGAAAATCTTTGATGATGAACTCTGATACATACAATCAAATCCAATGACCATCACGAATTATCCCCGAAATTTGTAATTGTTATGGAAATCTATGACCTTATATAAAAAGGATCTTTACACAGGAACTTAAAAGTCACTTGAAGAGTCTGAGATTTTCAGATTATTGCCCCCATATATTGTTCTCAACATGGACATACCTAATTAGAGTACATTAGGGGTTCCTGTTGAGTACTCAGATCCCAAGTGAAGACCATTGAGAGAAATTGGATGGGACGATAAATACATACAAGCATTGCATGACTGGAAGGTATATATGCATTATTGGCGTTATGACTTGACAAAGAGCAGCAACTCTTTCCTTATTCCCATACAGAAACCGCGCCTCAACATTGTGCGACAACATGGAGTCGCATAAGAGATGCGTCTAACATTGACTTATATACCCACTGCAATACATTTTAATGGCATGCCAATGTATTATTTGTCTCTGGAGCCATTACCTATTGATCCACGACGTCACAGATTTTATTCGGCACATGTCAACACCATCATCGCAATATGGAACTGTAGAGGTGTGACACATCTAGACTTCTAGGACATTGCACGCATCCTATGTACCAAACATGGAGTCAGTGTCTGAATCTTGACGGAGACACATCACGAGGGTAACGACTATTTGTAAACCTGCATCGGACAATCCATTAGTTTTAATAACATGATCACAACTTGCTGTAATGGATTTACTAGAGGTAGTGGGGTGCTTTGGAAATATGCGGTTACGCTCGTATGTCATCAAAATAATCATCATTTCAATTTAGACTTAATTTATAATGTTCAAGTTAGTCCTTAGTAACCATAATTTAGACATTTGACACATTACTTATTGTAATCTTAAGTGCTTTTACTTGTATTGTTTTCACAAATTACGGGAAGAACATTCTATTAAAATAAGTCAGTGTACATACATATTACATATTACAATGTTTAAAATAGAAAGGTAACTACATGTGTTCATTCATCATCCACATCCCAGAAAAGGTAATCATATACGTCATCTAACCTCAATCCGGCAGGATCAGCACCCATCTCTCTCCGATCAATATGAGGACTCCCAATGCGGGTAGCCAAAGGCTCAGCATACACGTCGCCCAAAATAGCATGTGATGTCCCAACCATCAGGTCTATATAAAGATAAGATCTACACCAAGTGCTGATTGGGGAAGACTAACATTAGTACTAAACATGTTATGCTGGGGTGAAGGTCTTTCCACGCTGCATGCACCTCTGGACGAACTGGCCTCAGCCCCACGAGATTGAGAATGGTACCTCGACATAGAGCGTAATATCGGGCTCTGACGTTATGGCCCCACCATATCAGTTGGCACCTCTAGTAGCCTACGGTGATCAACAAAATGTGTCATGTCCTCACGTTGATGATGTGTCATAGCCTCCAACTGAGCATGTGTCATACAATCCCCTTGAGTCTGACCCTGACCCATGTGATAACCCTGAGTCTGCCCCATCGAGGCCCATTGAGTAAACTGCGTTCTCCAACTAGGACCAACTAACCCGTAGTTAGTAAACAATTAGGTTAGATCACCCTGAAATGAAGCATACTGCTCTGTGCTCCAATGTGGAGGCCTGATAAATGATCCCCCCTAAAATGGTTGACTCTGTTGAAAGGGTTGTGCTGGCCGGTAAGGTGGCCTCTGTTGAAACAGTTGGCTCTGCTGGAAGAATACCCCCTCGTGTTAGAACCCTGACATTTGATGCAACCCTGAACTCTGTTGACATGGTTGGGGAGGCTGAAAGTCGGGCATCCCTTGAAACTATGAGCTATGCTGAAAAATGGGGGCTGCTGGAAGGATATGCTCTCGTGGTGCTGTTGATGTTGATGCTAATATGGAGGTTATTAAACAGCGGACTGCTCCGCCCGAGGCTGAACCGGAGAAGTCTATTGTGGGAGTGGGCATTGTGGCTGGGGATGAGGCATCTCGGCCTGTACATAATTAATCAGCTATACTTAATGTTCATTTCAAAATCAAGCACAGTACATACATGATACTTGTCTTTTAGGACTATACAATCCATGCTTTAATACTGAATTTTTACCTGCATTGTAAGCAAATTCTCTTTAAACATGGTGTTTAATCCATAAATTGGTTTTGACAGGTACCAAGATGGGTAATCAGGAAATGTGAAGAATCTGGAAGCAATCCATGGAGAAAATGGCAAGGAAAGCAGCCATACACAAAGTTTTTAGGTAGACACGGGTAGTAACATGGCCGTGTGTACCCCGTGTCTAACATCCAGAGGCTACTGCTCAAGCTCATGGACAAACACGGCCTCAGACAGGAACAGACACGGTCGTGTCCAAGGCCGTGTTGATCAAGCAGAATATCCAAGAGAACAAAGGCTTAGTCTAAAGGCAAACACGGTCAAGGAAAGAACAGACACGGCCGTGTCCAAGGCCGTGTTGAACAGGCAGAGACTACAAAGTCAGGACACGCCCAGACCAGAGAAGAGCACGGGCCATGTCTAAGTGACACGGCCGTGATCAGAAAGGAACACGGCCGTGTCAGAGCCCGTGTTCAATGACCAGAAATGCAACTTAAGTGACACGCCCAGGACCAGAAAGGAACACGGCCGTGTCAGGGCCGTGTTCAAGCTATTTTTGACTAAATGACCTAATTCTGCACAAGTATAAAAAAGAAATCTGATGCATGTGTGAAGGAGGCCGTACTTGGGAAGAAAGGAGCAGAAGAACTAGAGAGGCAGGGGGTGTAATCGGAACTGGATCGTCATAGAGTTTCTTCTTCTTCTCTTCTTTTCATCTCATGTTGAATACTTATTTGTTTTTATTGAATTCAAGTATGAGTAGCTAAATTCTTATTGTTAGGGGTTTGATGTAATTCATTTGTAATGAAGTTTCAAGATTGAATAAATTTGTTTCAGCACAACCTCTTTTGTTGAATGGAATTTGCTGTTCTTAATGCCTTTAAATGCTTAGCTACCATTTGAATGGTTAAGAGATTCGTTTCAATACTAGGAATAGTAAGATCCAAATGTGCTCTGTAAATTCTGTCCTAAATTGAGTTAATCTAGGAATAGATAACTTCGTCTAGGTGGTACCAGATTAATTTCCTAGAACCAAATCACCTAAATTAATTAGTTGTATCAAGGAATTGGACAAGTAATTAGTATAAGGAGGATTGAGTCACCAAGGAATTGGGTTCAATCACTTTAAGGAAATGAACCAACAATAAAGGAATTGTAACTGAAATAAGTAGTCCAGTTTTGATTCTGAGATTACCTTGTCTATGAGGAAATCGAATTGCAAGTGAATGAAATTAACCCCTAACATTTCTCATTCTTATTATAAATCTCACATTTAGATTGTCTCTTAAAGTTTGTTACGATATTGTTGGAGTTTTGTTACTTAGTTGTCACTTAGTTAATTGCAGTAGCTCATTCCAGGGTTGCCTTCAATCCAAACCATTTATCTTTCCAAATAGAATCTTTATTGGTGAAATTGGTAGTTGTTAGCCTTAATCCTCGTGGGAACGATACTCTACTCACTATTATATTACTTGTGTGACCCGGTACACTTGCCGAAAAAAGTCCCATCAAGTTTTTGGCGCCGTTGCCGGGGATTAACGGTCTATTAGCAATATTAATAGTAATCAACTAGGTCCTAATTTGGATTTTGAAATTCTTGTTAGTAAATCTGGTTCAAATATTATATCTGTTGTTAACTTGTTTCTCTCAATTACTTATCCTACTTTAATCTTGGTGTATGTGAGGTACTCTCGATTCCAGCTCATTAGCTTTTGATCTTGAGATTGAGAGAACAGCTAGAAGACTTCGCAAGCAGACTAGAGGAGCAAGACAAGCACATCAGACAGTTATGGCAGAACAAAACCAGAATCCTCCACTGCACAATAATGGCAATGGAGTTGGACAAAACCCTCCACCGCGAACACTCATGGAATATTCTATCCCAACAGTCGCAGGATGTGGAGCGAGTATAACAGGACCACCGGTTCAGGCCAATCACTTTGAACTTAAACCGGCTCTTCTTCAGTTAGTACAGCACAATCAGTTCAGTGGAAGTGTGCTAGAAGATCCAAATGGGCATATAGCCAACTTTCTGCAGATTTGTGATACGGTGAAGTTGAATGGGGTGAGTGATGATGCAATTCGACTCAGGCTTTTCCCTTTTTCCGTGCGAGATAAGGCCAGAAGCTGGTTGGATTCTCAACCAAGGGGCAGCATCACCACTTGGTCAGATTTGGTGAATAAGTTTCTAGTTCGATATTTCCCTCCTTCCAAATCAGCAAGGTTGAGGACAGAAATTACTTCATTTCGCCAACAAGATGGAGAATCATTGAGTGAAGCTTGGGAGCGGTACAATGATATACTGAGGAGATGCCCACATCATTCGTTCGAATTTTGGATCCAAGTCCAGAGTTTTTACAACGGTATGCTTCCTCACATAAAAGGAAATGTGGATGCTGCAGCAGGAGGAGCTGTGAATTATAAAACTCCGGAGCAAACCTGAGATTTGTTTGAGAAGATGGCTTGTAATGACTACCAGAGTCAAGGAGAGAGATCCATAGTCAAGAGAGGCGTCATGGAAGTCGGGACACTAGATTCACTGTTAGCCTAGAACAAGCTATTAACACAACAGGTGGCTGAGCTGTCCAAGAAGTTTGAGACTGTCAACGTGAATGCAGTCAATTTCTCTCCACCAGTTTGTGACTTTTGTGCAGGGAGCCATGCAAATGGAGAGTGTCCGGGCAACATGTTTGGACCTCCAGTGTCTCAAGAGCAAGTGAACTACATGGGAAATCCTTCCAGACCTCAGAATAATCCTTATGCTCCTACGTATAATCCGGGGTGGAGGAATCACCCAAATTTCTCATAGGGTAATCAAGGAAATCAATGGGGTTCCTACAGACCCAACTACTCATATCAGTCCCCACATCAGACAACTCAAGGTCATGCTTCACAACCTCAAACCAATGAGAAGAGTCCTTCTTTAGAGAGTGCACTAGAGAAATTGACCACTCAAACCTCGGCTTTCATTCAGAAAACTGCAACATTTATGGAGGAAACCAGGAGCGAGTTCAGAAATCAAGATGCATCAATTCGGAAGTTGGAAACTCAAGTGGGGCAGATAGCGAGACAATTAGCAGACAGACTTCAAGGATCCTTGCCCAGTGATACTATTCCAAATCCTAAGGAGCATATCAAGGCCATCACTACAAGGAGCGGAAAAGTGTTGGAGCCCAGTCCAAGACAAGAAACACCAGAAGAGAAAGATGATAAGGTAAATAGGACAAATGGGAACACAGTATCTAGCCGCCTCACTGAGGCAGAAAATGGAGAAGAGGGGGAGAAATTGACCAGACCTTGTGCTACAATACCTCCAGTCAAGGTACCTTTTCCTCAAAGGCTCAAGAAACACCAGGATGAAAAGCAATTCAGCAAGTTCTTAGAGGTTTTCAAGAAATTACAAATAAATATACCTTTTGCTGAGGCACTGGAACAAATGTCATCCTATGTGAAATTTATGAAGGATCTTCTGACCAAGAAAAGAAGAATCGGAGATGATGAGACAGTCATGTTGACAGAGAAGTGCAGCGCTATTCTACAGAGGAAATTGCCTCCAAAGCTCAAAGATCCAGGGAGTTTCTCTATTCCATGCGCTATTGGAGACATCACTTTTGGGAAGGCATTATGTGATCTGGGAGCAAGTGTGAGCCTTATGCCTCTATCTATCTTCAAGAGGTTGGGAATTGGTCAAGCAAAACCCACCATGATTACACTGCAGCTTGCCGACCGGTCTATCAAACATCCCTACGGTTTAGTAGAGGACGTCTTGGTTAAGGTTGACAAGTTCATCTTTCCGGTGGATTTTGTTGTCCTAGACATGGAGGAGGATGGAAAGATTCCGCTGATCTTGGGACGACCATTTCTAGCTACTGGGAGAGCATTGATAGATGTAGCTGATGGAACTCTGACTCTGAAAGTTCAAGATGAGAAGGTGATCTTCAATGTGTTTAGTGCGATGCAACATCCTATGAAGAAAGAGGAATGCTTCCGCCTGGATATTCTGGACTCTATCATTGCTAGCACGTTCAGGGAGAATCTAACCTCTTGTCCTCTTGAAAGAGTTTTGGTGGATGCAGTGACCATAATAGATTTAGCAGGAGATCCAGCATGCGCAGAACATGTAGCATTATTGGATGCTCTACCATCATATTCGACATCCGCACCACCTAAGCTAGAAGAATTAAAAAGGGAGGTGAATCAAGAGCAATCTCCAAAAGTTGAGCTCAAGCCACTGCCGCTGACCTTTAAGTATGCCTTCCTTGGTGAGAATAATTCCTCTCCCGTTATCATTAGTTCCGGATTAACTAAGTTAGAGGAGGAGAAACTGTTACGGGTATTGAGGAGGTATAAGAGCGCCATTGGATGGTCGATTGCCGATTTAAAAGGCATCAGTCCATCTTTTTGTATGCACAAGATCCTCATGGAAGAAAATCATAAAGCTGTTGTACAACCCCAAAGGAGACTAAATCCAATCATGAAGGAAGTAGTGCGAAAGGAAGTGGTAAAACTCCTAGATGCTGGAGTTATTTACCCTATTTCGGACAGTTCATGGGTAAGCCCAGTTCAGGTGGTACCCAAGAAAGGAGGGTCAACAATGGTGATGAATGAAAAGAATGAACTAATTCCCACTAGAACAGTCACGGGATGGCGCGTATGCATCGACTACAGAAAACTGAATGATGCCACGAGGAAGGACCATTTCCCTCTCCCTTTTATAGATCAGATGCTGGAGCGCCTAGCCGGTCATGAGCATTACTATTTTCTGGATGGGTATTCGGGTTACAACCAAATTGCCATAGCTCCGGAGGATCAGGAAAAGACCACCTTCACTTGCCCCTATGGAGTGTATGCTTATCGGAGGATGCCATTCGGATTATGCAATGCCCCGGCCACTTTTCAAAGGTGTATGCTTTCCATATTCTCTGACATGAATGAGAAATTTATAGAAATATTTATGGATGACTTTTCTGTTTTTGGCTCTTCTTATGATAATTGCTTGCATAATCTGTCGTTAGTGTTAAAAAGATGCCAAGAAACCAATTTGGTTTTGAATTGGGAAAAGTGCCATTTTATGGTCAGAGAGGGGATTGTTTTAGGGCATAAAATTTTTGCCAAGGGGATAGAGGTCGATAGGGCTAAAGTAGAGGTAATTGAAAAATTACCCCCTCCTACTACTGTCAAAGAGGTGCGTAGTTTTTTGGGACACGCAGGCTTTTATAGAAGATTTATTAAGGATTTTTCTAAAATTGCTAAACCCCTATGTAACTTACTTGTGAAAGATGAAACTTTTGCTTTCAATAAGGAATGTCTGTTAGCTTTTAATACATTGAAGCAAAAGTTGATTACTGCCCCTGTGGTGATCCCACCTGATTGGGATTTACCTTTTGAACTTATGTGTGATACTAGTGACATAGCTGTAGGTGCTGTCTTGGGGCAGAGAAAAAACAAATTATTGCATGCCATATACTATGCAAGTTATGTGTTAGATTCTGCTCAACTTAACTATGCCATACTGAAAAAGAGTTGTTAGCCATTGTTTTTGCATTTGATAAATTCCGCTCTTATTTAGTAGGTGCCAAGGTTATTGTATATACTGATCATGCAGCTCTTAGGTATCTCTTTGCTAAACAGGATTCCAAGCCTAGGCTCATCCGCTGGATCTTGCTGTTGCAAGAATTTGATCTGGAGATAAAGGACAAGAAAGGAATGGACAATGTGGTGGCTGATCACCTGTCTAGGATTGAGCAACAAGAGAAGAACCAAGCTACACCTCTTCCCATCAATGAGGAGTTCCCAGACGAACAACTCTTGGCAGTGCACAGCTTGCCATGGTATGCTGATTTTGCAAACTTTAAAGCTGCTAAGGTTCTACCTGTAGATCTAAACTCCCAACAATTGAAGAGATTCCTTCATGAGGCTAAGTTCTATGTCTGGGACGAGCCTTATTTGCTGCGAAAATGTGTTGACGGCCTCTTGAGGAGATGTGTCTCACAAGAAGAGGTGAAGGATATTTTGTGGCATTGCCATGCTTCAAACTATGGTGGCCATTTCAGTGGAGATCGGACAACTGCCAAAGTTCTCCAATCAGGGTTCTACTGGCCAACAATCTTCAAAGACGCCTATAACTATGTGAAGACGTGTGACCGCTGCCAAATGACCGGCAACATCTCAAAAAGGCATGAAATGCCTCTGAATTCAGTACTCGAAGTTGAATTGTTTGATGTTTGGGGAATAGATTTCATGGGTCCTTTCCCATCATCATACTCTAATGAGTATATTCTGGTCGCAGTTGATTACGTGTCTAAATGGGTTGAAGTAACTGCCACAAGAACCGATGATGCTCAGATAGTTATGAGTTTCCTCAAGAAGAATATATTTTCAAGATTTGGAGTTCCAAGAGCTTTGATCAGTGATGAGGGCACTCACTTCTGTAATAAGCGAATGGACGCTTTATTGAGCAAGTATGGAGTGAGACACCGCATACCAACTCCATATCATCCACAAACCAGTGGTCAAGTTGAAGTGTCAAACAGAGAGTTGAAGAGAATTCTTGAGAAGACTGTCAACACCTCTAGAAAGGATTGGGCCCTGAAACTCGATGATGCTCTTTGGGCATACCGCACTGCATTGAAGACACCTCTTGGCATGTCCCGTATCAGTTAGTGTATGGCAAGGCTTGTCATTTGCCTGTCAAATTGGAGCACAAAGCATGGTGGGCCACGAAGATCCTAAATTTTGACCTGGCAAAAGCAGGGGAAAAAAGGGTACTTCAACTTCACGAACTGGATGAATTCATATATAAAGCTTATGAGAGTTCCAAGCTTTACAAAGAGAAGACAAAGCAATGGCATGATAAAAAAATCATCCAAAGGATTTTTGAACCAGGACAACAAGTCTTGCTGTACAATTCAAAACTGAGACTCTTCCCGGGAAAGCTGAAATCAAGGTGGTCAAGACCATTTATGGTCAAGACAGTATACCCCTATGGAGCAATTGAGGTGGCTGACAGAGAAACGGGAAGGAGTTTCAAGGTTAATGGGCAACGACTTAAGCATTACTGGGGAGATGGGGTTAAACACCACATTTCTTCAATAGCCCTCACTGCATCAGCATAATCTCCGAGATAGTCCGGCTGAGGACTTTAAAATTAAGCGCTTCTTGGGAGGCAACCCAAGTCTTTACTTTTCTCCTTATTTACTTTTAGTTGTTTTCATTATGTCTTTGTTTTACATCTTCATTTTTGTCATTTTTGTTCATTAAGTTTTGTTTTTGGTATCTCAGGATAGAACACGGTCTGGAACACGCCCGTGTCATGAACCGTGTTCACTATACAGAGAGCTCAGAGATACAACACGGTCTGGGACACGCCCGTGTCGTGACCCGTGTTCACTATACAGAGAGCTCAGAGGAGAGACACGGGCACACACATGGCCGTGGCAATGAACGTGTAACTCTCACAGGAATCCAACAGGCAGACACGGTCTCTGACACGCCCGTGTTCACCCCCGTGTCACTTACCCAGAGTCAATTGTCCCTAGACATGCCCATGTGTTGTCTCAGGTAAGTATATAATTTTGCCAGATCACGAACACGGTCACTAACACGGCCGTGTTGTGACCGTGTCACTTAATTCAAATATTCTAACTTTGGACACGGTCTGAGACACGGGGCGGTCACGCCCGTGTCACTTAAACAACACCCCCGTGTCACTTAAACACCCCGCGTGTTCCCTCCGTGTCTCTACTTTACAACACGACACGCCCACAGAACACGGCCGTGTTGTGGGCGTGTCACTCAGAAACTTTAAAAGCTGAATTCGTAGGGCATTTCATCACTTCAGAAATTCCCCTTCTTCTCATTTTCTCTCAAATTCCTAGCTTTTCCGAGCATCCCACACCCATTTCCGGCCAATCCCAGTGCATTTAAGCACCAAATTCTGTGCCCTAGTCGCATTTCTCCATTTCACCACATCAGCACACACATTGCAGCAGTTCTTTTACAAATTTCGATCACCCCTGCTTCCTACAGGTATGGCATTCCTAATTCTTCTTGTTTTCTGCTATGTTTTGATTATGAGTGTTTGCTCTATGTGCCTAGCTTAGTTCATATGGTAGTTATCTGCATAATTTGTGTGCTCTACGATTGTTGTCTGCATAATCTGAATTGAGTGAGGGAATTTTAACTAGGTTGCATAAGAATTGGAATCATAATATCACTGAAATAACTGCTGCATAATCTGTGTTTAGTGAGGAAATTTAGGATGGCATAGTATACTGAATTGACTGTAAGAATAAATCATTGGGGGAATCTACTGATGTTGAGGGTGTTGGTAGCAAATACTGTTATCCTGAAATTATCATTACTGTCACCACTCTAATTTCATGCTGAATTTCTGTTAATCTATTGCAAGTTGTTGTTAGGGACAGTTGTTCATTTTACAAATTCCTCATTTAGCCACTATCATGGATATTGTCCTGTGGAATTGGTTAATTCATTCAAAAATTCATGCATAGATTGTGTTTTCTTAGCTGGTAATGATCATTACTGTGGATGAATTATCTGATTTTCTTGTCTAGCACAGTAGGAATTGATGTTGAATTCTATTGTACTATGACCAGAGAATAAATCCTGGTTGAGGAACCTGATTTTGTTTAATTGTTAGTGGGGTAATTAATGATGATGACTTGGTTAAATATCTGATGTTAGAAATTGAAATTATGAAAATGAGATAGGATTCGAGAGATAATGTGGGGCACTGAACTAGTATACTGAATTTCAATTTTACTACCCTGCTGCCTTGTGTATAACTCTTTGTTGAATTATTGCTTTTAGAGTGGTGTTGGGTTAGTAAACATGTGGGAATTAGCATTTCAGTTGATTAACTGCTTGTGGAAATTGAAATCTGATTCTATTGCATTGATGATGTGGGAATGGCCATTGGATAAATCTGTGCATGTATTGATATTCTAAGAATACTTGCTGAATTACTGTTTTGAGACTTGTGGTTTTATCATATAGACATGCATTTTCCCATTTTGAAATAGCTCAATGTTATGCATCAACTGGATTTTGCATGCATATTCTGTTTTGTGGTACCACTCTTGTGTGCTCATTTGTCCAAATTTGGCAACTTACTTATTAAATTTGTTTTCCAGGACACCAAAATGACAAAGCGTACTGATGACGCACAACCTCGCCTGGAGAAATTGAAGACAAGGAAGAACCGTCCAAACCCTCCAGAATCACCGTCTCCTCCAGCTAAGAAGAGAAGGTCAGGGGCCCCTGACACATCTATCCACCCCTTCCTCCGTTTTCAAGGTGCCGAACATCGGGAGCAGTTGGCCAAGCTCTCAACAAAGCCGTTTGAACCTAGCCGATACCCGGTATGGCTAGTGTTGCAGGAGCTAGGCATCGATGAGGAGATTCGCCAACTCCTCAGTCCAGGACAGTGGGGCAACATCTTCGAGCTCCAGGAACCGGCATATAGAGAACTCACCCTGGAGTTTCTCGCCACTGTAGAGGTCAACACCACTTTCACACCAACCAACTCTACGTGGTATGAGCCTGACAGTATCCGATTCCGTCTCGGCACTTTCATGCATAGCATGAACCTTCAAGAATTCACTGAGGCGGCAGGGTTAGCTGGACAACCGTCTGCAGCAATCAGGCCAGAGAACACATTCTTGCTGGACTGGGCCTTCACCAGTGAAGATCCGGCAGAATGTTGGCAAGAAGTGAGCACTGAAGCCACTTATGAAGCCAAGAGGTCCAAGGCGTCTACCCTCCGGTCACCAGCACTCAGATACATCCACAAGCTGCTGGTGCACTCACTGAACGCCAGAAGGGAGAGCACAGGCGTGGTGAGTAAGAGGGACCTCTTCCTTCTCCAATGCATAAAGGAGAAGAGGCATTGCCATCTGGGGTATGCCTTCCTGCAGCTGGTCAAGGGTTATCTCCAGCGAGGGAACTTTGGAGCTATAGGCGGAGGTTCAGTCATCACCCGCCTCGCTCGCCACCTGGATGTGTTGGGTGACGAGTCGACCTTCACGGTCGCTTGTCAACCTTTGCCGCTGGGCATGGACACCCTGAAGGCAATGGGGATGGTGGAGCGTCGTACTGACAGCCAGGGCACCTACTTTGCCCTAGCCGGTGCTCCACAAAGAGCTGTACCTGGCAGTCCTGCAGCGCCAGAAGTGGATGCCCCGGTGAGCGATGCACCACCACCACCTGAAGAACCACCGACAGCCGGGCCAAGCACATCTGTACCTTCCCCGCCACAACCATCTCCTGGTATCCTTTCCACTGAAGCTGACGAGGAAGACAGGAAACCAACAGCCCTAGAGAGGTAGTTGGCTCGGATCGAAGTAGAAGTCGATGGCACAAGAACCCGAGTCAACCGCCTAATCTTAGACAACCGGCGGGAGCGACATCATAGACATCAGTGGATGTCCTATAAGCTGGCACATCACCAGTGGGTGCAATCCACTCTACAGATGATGTGTCAGTCATTGGGACTCCATCCACCACCACCACCTCGTCCACCCACCTTTCAGGATCCAACGGACGATGCCGACATCGCCCCGTCGGTAGAACATATTCGGCCGCCGCGCACCTCATCTCGACCTCCACGGCCTGATTCTCCAGCATCCTCCGACCACCCTTCTGAAGCACCTTCCAGGGAGTAGTTCCAACTATTCTCTCATTTTTTTTTCATTCTTTAATATTTCTATGCCTGTTGATTCTATTTCTGCATCCACCTTCTATTTGTATGCCATTCATTGTGGACAATGCATGATTTAAGTGTGGGGGGGTAGAATAATATAAGACTAGATGTAGATATTTGCATGTGAATCCTCTGGCATGTGGAACGGGAACATTGTGTCTCTGGAATTTCCTGGATGACTTGTTTTTAAATTGTTACTTAAGTCTTTTAATGCCGAGTAGTCTACTTTGAGGCTTGCTGCATTAGGAAGTAACTATTGAAGTGAAATGGACTTGGGAGTGCTAGAAATTTGTTTATGCTAGCTAAACTTGATGTTTGTAGTTAGAATACCCTGTGCTGAGTACTGGTTTTTCCTTTGATTTTTTTTTTAAAAAAAAAATCTTCATTATTTGTTTTCGAGTGGTGATCCATGATGAGCATAGTGGGGCTCTGCTCCTCTACCTTCTGTGCCTGAAACTGGAGAAGGATATGAGTATGCCAATGAAGCATAACTAGTTGAATGTGGGTCGCAGGCAATGGCCAGACACCACATCCTAGGACCCTTAACTATGCAAGAAAAGAAAAGGAAAGAAAAAGAGAAAGAGAGGAAAGAATAATTCTTGAGTTCTTAGTTTGGAGTGTTGTTATTTTTGCCTATTATTGGAATAGAGTAATAAGCACAGGGTAATTCTTTCTAGTTACTGAGAGTGTAGCTAAGGCAAACTGTTAAGTGATGACTGAGTCCATAAACTGAAATAGAAACTGGATAATGCAGCTGCTCTTTGTAGGGTGCCTTGCATAAATTTTTGTAGAAATGAAATTGTTTGTCCAGGGAGAACACCTAAGGCACATGTTCTAATTTTCATTGCTTGAGGACAAGCAAATGTCTAAGTGTGGGGGTATTTGATACTTGTCTTTTAGGACTATACAATCCATGCTTTAATACTGAATTTTTACCTGCATTATAAGCAAATTCTCTCTAAACATGGTGTTTAATCCATAAATTGGTTTTGACAGGTACCAAGATGGGTAATCAGGAAATGTGAAGAATCTGGAAGCAATCCATGGAGAAAATGGCAAGGAAAGCAGCCATACACCAAGTTTTTAGGTAGACACGGGCAGTAACACGGCCGTGTGTACCCCGTGTCTAACATCCAGAGGCTACTGCTCAAGCTCATGAACAAACACGGCCTCAAACAGGAACAGACACGGCCGTGTTGATCAAGCAGAATATCCAAGAGAACAAAGGCTTAGTCTAAAGGCAAACACGGTCAAGGAAAGAACAGACACGGCTGTGTCCAAGGCCGTGTTGAACAGGCAGAGACTACAAAGTCAGGACACGCCCAGACCAGAGAAGAGCACGGGCCATGTCTAAGTGACACGGCCGTGATCAGAAAGGAACACGGCCGTGTCAGAGCCCGTGTTCAATGACCAGAAATGCAACTTAAGTGACACGCCCAGGACCAGAAAGGAACACGGCCGTGTCAGGGCCGTGTTCAAGCTATTTTTGACTAAATGACCTAATTCTGCACAAGTATAAAAAGGAAATCTGATGCATGTGTGAAGGAGGCCGTACTTGGGAAGAAAGGAGCAGAAGAACTAGAGAGGCAAGGGGTGTAATCGGAACTGGATCATCATAGAGTTTCTTCTTCTTCTCTTCTTTTCATCTCATGTTGAATACTTATTTGTTTTCATTGAATTCAAGTATGAGTAGCTAAATTCTTATTGTTAGGGGTTTGATGTAATTCATTTGTAATGAAGTTTTAAGATTGAATAAATTTGTTTCAGCACAACCTCTTTTGTTGAATGGAATTTGCTGTTCTTAATGCCTTTAAATGCTTAGCTACCATTTGAATGGTTAAGAGATTCGTTTCAATACTAGGAATAGTAAGATCCGAATGTGCTCTGTAAATTCTGTCCTAAATTGAGTTAATCTAGGAATAGATAACTTCGTCTAGGTGGTATCAGATTAATTTCCTAGAACCAAATCACCTAAATTAATTAGTTGTATCAAGGAATTGGACAAGTAATTAGTATAGGGAGGATTGAGTCACCAAGGAATTGGGTTCAATCACTTTAAGGAAATGAACCAACAATAAAGGAATTGTAACTGAAATAAGTAGTCCAGTTTTGATTCTGAGATTACCTTGTCTATGAGGAAATCGAATTGCAAGTGAATGAAATCAACCTCTAACCTTTCTCATTCTTATTATAAATCTCACATTTAGATTGTCTCTTAAAGTTTGTTACGATATTGTTGGAGTTTTGTTACTTAGTTGTCACTTAGTTAATTGCAGCAGCTCATTCCAGGGCTGCCTTCAATCCAAACCATTTATCTTTCCAAATAGAATCTTTATTGGTGAAATTGGTAGTTGTTAGCCTTAATCCTCGTGGGAATGATACTCTACTCACTATTATATTACTTGTGTGACCCGGTACACTTGCCGGAAAAAGTCCCATTAATACATTATACAGACATTCAACAGACCTGATCAACGGGCATGAGGTTACTCGGACTCATCCACCTACGCATGACCCGGAGATACCAAGACATGTAATCTAGTGTGACTCTTATATCCCCATCACACGGCACCACATTATTGCGTTGCAATCTCCATGCCTCGCAATACACGTCATGGTACTGCGTCCACAGTCGATCATGGTTGCCTCTCAAGGTAATTCTCTCTAATCGCAGGGAATACCCTTCCAGGGCAACGGGTATGCCATGACAACCTCCGAATTGGCGTATCACTCTGTCTAAGTAGTGCATCTTGACCACGTTAAAGCACACTAAGGGGACCCACGTCGCCCATATGTCACGTCCAGCCCGGCAGTAAGGTGGCAGTTGCGCTCCACGATAAGGCTGCACATAATTTGTAAATTACAACAAAAATAAAAAAACTTAAGTTAAACATATAAAAATGCATTACATCAATTGTAACAACAAGGAATAATGACTTATCTTACATCATCAACATTAAGACAATCAAAAGACTGTCGATACCCTACTAAACTATTCCGCACACCGATGCCTCTATAACTAGGAGGATGTTTCCACCTAATATATTCATTTAAATTAACAAATTATCGACATGAATTACGTCACAACATACTACATTTATATACATAATAATTTGTTCTGAACATATACAAATAACAAAATAGTTAAACCACTAACTTGCATGCAAGTGATCCGGAGGCTCTTCTACCTTGCCGCAGAGGAATTGGAGAAAGATTGGGAAATCTTTCATAAGCCCACACCTCAAGCAAGAATGCACTGCCTGTAAACTCCAATGAGTGGCCAAGAGAAACCCTGTAAAGGCACTTATAAAGGTTCACCAAGACTGTAGATCCCCAGCTCATACGACTCGCAGCATCCCAATCCTCTAGCAGCTTTAGGTACATAAGGTACACATAATTACCGATGGCGTCAGGGAGTAACCATCCCCCAAGCATCCGCATTATATGTGCTCTCACATGATACTGTATCTCCAACTCGGTAGCATCGTCTAGTAATACAGCAAATGTGTCTTGCAGCCACATCATCTTCACTCTGCCACTAGACAAAGCATCCTCATCTAGCACAACACCAAGCAACTCTTTTGTTAGCTCCAACCAGTCATGCTCACTACAACCACTAACCATGTTACTATCAACAAGAAGCCCCAATAATATCTCCACATCCTGTAAAGTAACTGTGCACTCCCCTCCTGTCATGTGGAATGTGCGTGTTTCTAGTCGTCATCGTTCAATCAAGGCAGACAGAAACTTCCAATTCACTTTTAGAGGGGTTATTGATCTAGCCCCTCCAAAACCCGCGCCGCCTAAAATAGGGCATCACTCTATCATCATCTGGTGGCTCAACTATACGGTTACGGAATTTTACAAGTCTCTCCACTTGCAATAATCATGTTAACAAATTAACAAATTCAGCAAAATTTTAACATATATACAGATTAAGCAAAATTTTAACAAATATACAGACTAAGCAAAATTTAAACAAATATCCAAATCATAACTCAAAATTTTACAACTCTAAACCCTAAACCCTATACCTTAAACCTAAACCCCATCTCAACCCCCATAACCTCAAACACGAAACCCAAAATCCAAACTCAAAATACCATACCCTATCCCTGACCCCCAAACCTTAAGCCATATTTTGAAACCCCAAACTCTTACTTGAAGCCCTAAATTCAAAACCTCATTCACAAACTCAACCTCAAACCTTACCCAAAACCCCATTGTCAAACCCTAAATCCTAAACTCGAAACCCTAAATTGTCACACTAAAATAAGTTACCCAAACCCTTTTATAACCTTAAACTCTAATCCCTAAACCCTAACTCAAAACCCTAAACTATATTCCCCATTCTAAAACCACAAACCCTAACTCGACCCCTTAAATCATATACCCCATTCGAAAATCCTAACATTAACCCTACACCCTAAACCCCAAACTAAAAATCAAACCATCATTCCCAAACTCAAAACCTCCAACCTAAAACCTGAGAGTTGTAGGAAATACTCCTAGAGGGGGTGAATAGGAGTTGTTAAAAATTGCTCATAAAAAATAAATTCAAATCACATATTTGTTTAAGAACTGGTTCTTAAAAACTAGTTCTACGCCAAATACCAGATTTGAATAGAATAGAATAACTTAGCACATCATAAAGAACAACAACAGAAAATTATCCAGAGAAATCATAGATGAAGACAGAGAAGATTCACCAGTGTAAATAGCTCAAAATTAACGAGATGAAGGGAGAAGAGATTTGACACAAAAGTTTATAGTGGTTCGGCCAAATCGCCTACATCATCCCTCTCAATTTCTTGAGGTTCCACTAGAATCTGAGTTTAGTTGTCCAAGCTTCTCCAAGCTTTTCTTCAAGTTTATTTTTCCAAGCTTCTCCAAGCTTTACAACAAGTTTATTTTTCCAAGCTTTACAACAAGTTTATTTTTTTAAGCTTCTCCAAGCTTAACTATGGTTTTTGTTTCTCAAGCTCACCATGAACTCTCTCTCTCTAACTCACTAGAGATCACTCACATGGATTTCTCCCATAGAAATCCAAGTACAAAAACCCAAGTGTTTTGTTGTAGCCCCAAGAAGAAACTCTCTCAAAGAGTAGATATTTTACAATGAAAATCTTGAATCATAAAGAGATGACCGAGAGGAAGAAAAAGAGTAAAACTCTCAATAGTGGCTTCCTTTTCTCTCTAAAATATTTTATTCTCACTTCTCTTCATCGATTACCGAAGCCTTGGAAGTCTCCTTGCTTTATTTTGCTTTCTTGTGCACATGAAGTCCTTTGTAAAAAAAGGCTAAGAGAAGGACTTCCACTTACTGACACAAGGCCTATCACGCATCATGGCCTTTTGTCCTTTTGTGAGAAAAAGTCTTACTTTGTGTAAGAAGGTAGATAGACTTTTCCTTGGAATAAGGACCTTACACAAATCACTTCTCCAAACTTAGCTAACATGACTTAGTCAGATTGTAAAAGGGGAAGTTTGGTTGGAGTCCATGTGAGACTTTGTCCACATCAGCAATCTTGGAAACTCATCACATAAGCAAGAACTGGTTCTTAAGATCAAGTTCTTCAAGACTTCATTTGAAGATTGTTCTAAATAACAACTTAAAAACACAACATTGATTAATAGCAACAAGATAAACAACATATATAAGAAATAACAAGGCACAAGACATTATTGTTATCATCAAAACAGGATCAGAGACTTGTGAAACTAACAAAACCCCTAACCACATACTTATTTGTCAAACCCTAAACTAGAAACCACAAACCATAGTCCTAAAATAAGTTATCAAACCCTAAACCACATTTTAAAACCCTAAACTATATACTCCAAACCTAAACCCCAAACCCTAACTCAAAACCCTAAATTACATTTCCTACTCAAAAACTCTAAACTTGAAACCCCAAACACTAACCTAACACCCTAAATCCCAAACTAATAATTCAAAACCCCAACCTTAAACCCTAAACCTCAAAATCCCATCAACCAAAACCCCAAGCCACATTTTGCAAGTTGTATTTTTTCCAAAAACACTGCGGCAGCCAACAAAAGCTTTGTTCACAGTGATGACTATACAAGGTTTGATAGAACCTGAAAAGCCGCTAATATCTGCTAATCACTTGCTCTAGTCTAGAGTCGTAACCCAAAATTTGATGTTTTTTTTTATGATGGAGGGTTCTGGCAAGATTAGCAGTAATAACAGTAAATACTTGGTCCCATAAGTGCTTCAGTTTCAATAAAAGAGTCTTGAACTCTAACGCCCTATCTTGTATGTGAGCATACAAAAATGGGTGAAAGCCATTGGTGTAAAAATTGATCTCAAGGATGTTTTACTAATACTTGACTAAGGTTAGCTATCCCGAAACCGGGCTTGGGCGTTGCACCTGATTACTTACATTCAAAATGTATGTAATTTATAAGATGACAGACGTCCACACCAAACATCCTTGATATCAATTTCCACACCAATGGCTTTTAACTCATTTTTTTATGCAGATATATTAAAATGTAAGTAAAACATCAAGGATGAAATCTAAGTGAGAAATATATTCTCATCAATCAACCTAATATTTACTAGAGAGGGCACTAGAGTTCAAAACCTTTTTTTTGGAATTGAAGCACCTATGAGTTCAAGTATTTACTATTATTATTGTTACTCTTGCTAGTGCTTGCCATCGTAAAATAGCATCAAATTTTGGGTTACGACTCCAGACCAGAGCAAGTGAGTAGCAAATATTAGAGGCTTTTCAGGTTCTATCAAACCTTGTATAGTCATCGCTGTAAACGAAACTTTTGTTCACTCCCGCGATCTTTTCAAAAAAAATACAACTTGCCACTTATTCCACCCTCATAAATTGGCACGCTCCCTCATGAAATATCGACACACAAAAAATAAAAAAAAAAATAAAAAAAGAAAAAAAAAAGAAATAAATTGGGGTTTGGGCACTCTACACATTTTCCTTCAGAAATTCGACACTCTTATTACAACAATTGGACAGTCATTCTTTTAAAAAAAAAAAAAAAACATGAAAATTCGGCACTCAAGGTAAAATTTGGTACCCTCCATGAAAATTCGACATTCAATATATATATAAAAAAAAAAAAAGGTACCCTAAATGGCAATAATTTGCAAAGTACCACATCTATGAAATAAGTTTCCAAAACAGCAATATTCAGGGACTTGCCTCAACAAAATCAACAAACTAACCAGAATTCAAACAAATAAACACACTAACCATAATCCAAACAAATAAACACACTAACCAATTAAGGCAAAATCAACAGAAAAAAACAAAATTTCAAAAATATTCATACTACTAAGTACATAAAATATAGTGACAATATATCTATAGACTAACCATAATTCCAAAAAATAAACTAACTAAGTAACTAAGACAAAATTCATATACTAGGCATAATTCAAATAAGTTAACAGATTAAGCACTTAACACAAAATCAATACAGTAAGCATAATTTGAAGTAAATAACGCTTACTCCATTGTCCCACGTCTCTGTTGAAATATGATGTCCTTACTCAGTCAACACACTTCATCTATAGGACCTGGCAATATATACTGGTTTTGTGTCATTTTAAACTCAAAATAAACAGTAAGAGGCTAACAATCAGGAAAATGAGACCACAAAGTCTCAAACGCACTTTGAAGTTCAACAAAAATAGGACCACAACAGCCAAGAGCGTGAAGGAGAAAAGAAGGAAATGGGGCCGGCGGTGGGGGGAGGAGATGAAAGTGAGGGGAANTTTATGCTTTACCCAAGTGGTCACGGTTTCTTAACAAGACAATCACGGTTTTACTCCCAAGGGAGTCACGGTTTTGCCTATATTGGAGAACACGCTTTTGCCAAAAGCGTGTTCTCCAATATAGGCAAAACCGTGACTCCCTTGGGAGTAAAACCGTGATTGTCTTGTTAAGAAACCGTGACCACTTGGGTAAAGCATAAACGGTTTGGGGAAAAACGTGATTGATTTTGGGAAAGCGTTATTGATTTGGGAAGAGCGTAATTAATTCCTATAAAGCGTGTTCTTTGGGTTTACGTTTTTGGGTGAAATTTCGGTTAACCATGATCACACTTTTGAGAAAATTTGTCCTAAACCGTGTTTAGTTGATACATGTTTTACACACGGAAAAATGTGTTTCAGTATGATTCAGATATTATTAAAAAAATTAAAAGTGTCCCTTTTAGGTAAATAGTTTCAAATGTGCACCATTTCGGTAAATAGTTTGTCCAATAACATTATTTCAGTCAAATTGCCAAAACAAAAACTACTTTTAGCAAGTAGCAGATAAAATATTGTGACAGCAAGAGGCATAAAGGAGGCATGGTCCTGTATTTTTCTGTTTTGTTTTGAAGAGGTCCTGCCAATATTTTGAATAAGACATTCCAATGACACATTAATTGATTGTCTGTTTGTCAATTTAAATATTATTACGACTGTTACTAACATCCAAAATGAAAGCTAGATCCCTCCCCAAGTGGTGGGTACCTCATCACGGGTTTGAACCCATCCTCTACCCCAAAGCACAAAGTGCTCCCCTATATTAGATTTGGAATCAATCAGACCACAAAACAAAATGTACTTTGAGCAATGGTCTTGTTTTGGCCTGTTATGGGTGTATTCTCGACTTTGATGTACTTGTTGATTTTTATGTGGATGAATCCAATTTATTGATCTTTTGAGAAAAAAAAAACCCTAATATTTACCAACAGATACGTATCAGTCCATAAAAAAACTTATTTGTTCATATTCTTTTATCTTTTTTATGTACAACAAATTTAGTGTTTATTTTATATCTATGTTTTTGGATTTATCTAAAGGATTATCTTTAGTGACACTTTCATATAAGTTAATTGATTTTTATGAATATTTATCACACATATTGAACTCCTAATAATTAAAAAGGAAAGTTGTCCTTTTCTATTTTTTTTTTTTTACCAAAGATTAGAATATTTTTATATATTTTTAAAAAACTCTCATATAAGAAAGAGAAATGGCGTTGCTTAGTTGGAGCTAGATCCCTCCACCAATGGTTGGTACCTCACCACGGGTTTGAACCCATCCCCTCCCCCAAAGCACAAAGTGCTCCCCTCTTTTCCTTGGAAAAAAAATATGAGAAAGAGAATACATTTAAGTCACTAATAATATTATCATAATAATATCACAATCACCAAGAGCATGTACAATAAGATTTGATTTGAAGTCCTGAGAACCTCCCTAAACTTTAAGGTCGGGTATATGAGTTAACATGACCACTTGAACTATTACTTGGTTCAATTACTCTTTTGTATTTCTTACTTAAAAAATGTTCTGATGTTATATTGACTAATTCTTTATTATTTTTGAACATAAGTCACTATCATTTTTCTCTTCTTCTTAATAAATTTTTCAAAAATGACCTAGTGAATTAATTTTAATATTGTCTATCAAAACCATGAAACATTATTGATGGTTTGTTTGCCACAAATGAAGATCCCAAATAAAACTTGTGAAGAGTAGTAACATACAAATTTCATAGTGCGGTCCATGCAAGGATAAGGCATTGAAGAGTAGACAGTACAAACAAGATTTAATTATTACTAACATCCAAAATACAAGACAGGAATCAATGAAGAAGCCACAGGTCGATCCTACGTACAAATCTTTTGTATATTTGGCATAAAAAGAAACTATTGAAATCAGATTACAAGTTAAACTAAACATTGGATAAAGTCTTAAATAAATCTGGTGGAGAGTAACAACAATACCAAAAAAAGAAATTTGAAGGGTGACAATTAGACCCAAAATTTAGCATAAAAAAGTGGACAAAGATGTGGTCGTCTTCTTGCATGTGATATATAAAGTTGTACTGATCATGACCAAACGTGATCCTATGATGTGATTTTCTTTTGTTTGGAACCGTGTTAAAGGAGTATTAGCCACGTGATACACACATGTCATCCATGCAACCAAACTCAGTTACACAACCTTTGTATATCTATCTATTAGCCACCTGATACACACATAACCAAATTCAGTTACACAACCTGTGCATACCTATCTCTTATCATTAACGTGTATTCAAAAGTTTGTATACTAGGATTAGATCCTTATCTATTGCCAACAGAATCTTGTATATATTAACAACAAAGTCATCTAATACGATCAAGAGTTTTATGCATAATTGTGTCTTTTGTTATCTTTATATGGTATCAGAGCAGTAAAAGTGCTCTCACCAGCCACCGTTTTTTTTTTTCGATCCCTCTGTTCTCTACCTCCTTTACTCGTCCTTTTATTCCCACCCATGGCCACCTCTTCCACCATCAACTTTGTTCCCTTCCACCCCAATACCACCTCATCTGACCTCATTACTATCAATGTCTCTAACTTAGTTATCAAACTAAAAAGCAACAAATACGTTGCCTGGGCCAAGCAAATGAAATCAATGCTTATTGGGTATGGGCTGGTTGGGTATATCACCGGCTCAACCCCTTGTCCTCCTCCCACCATTGAGCACCATGGTGAGGATGTTGAGAACCCCTTATGCACTTTTTGGATCCGCCAGGATCATTTTCTGCTGCTTGCTTTCATGGCAACCTGTGACATTGATGCAAGGGCTGTCATCTCTCAAGCCACCACTTCACAAGAAGCTTGGGAACAACTTCGTTGAGCTTTTGCCAACCGTTCTCGGTCACCCATCATGACCTTGAAAGACCGTCTCTCCCATCTCACAAAAGGCACCTCTACTGTCTCTGAATATCTCAGAAATGAGAGTGCAAGATCTATTCCTAGAGGGGGGTGAATAGGAATTAATTAAAAATTGCTTCTTAAAGCTGATTCAAATAGCATATTTGTTTAAGAACTTGTCAACAAAAACTAGTTCTTACGAACAAGTTCTTCTACAAATCCCAGACTTGAATATTCAAACAAAGACTTTACAAACCATGCACCATTAGAAACAGAGGATTAACCAAAGAAGCAAAGATAAAGAAAGAAAGAGCTAGACAGAGATTTTATAGTGGTTCGGCCTCACATGCCTACATCCACTTCTCCCATGTTAATGGGGTTCCACTATACTTCAAGATTATTTCTCAAGCTTCTCCAAGCTTTACACCAAGTTTATTTTACAAGCTTCTTCAAGCTTAGCTCCCATGGATTTTGTTTTCCAAGCTTACCATGAACTTACTCTCTCTAACTCTAGAGATCACACCCATGGATTTCTCCCATAGAAATCCAAGATACAAAACCCAAATATTTTGTTGTAGCCCCAAGAAGAAACTCTCTCAAAGAGTATATATGGAACAATGAGTATCTTGATACATGAAGATATCCGAGAGTAGGAAGAAGAAGATGCAGAACTTAGTTCTTTAACAATGGCTTCCTTCTCTCTCTTTCTCGTGTGTTGCTTCTCTTCTATTCTTCATGAATGAATATGAATACTTGATGCCTTCTTGCTCTATTGGCTTCCCTTGCATGTGAAAGGCCAAATGGTGAGGGAAAAGAGGAGCCATCAACCAGCTGACCCCTTGTCCATCAGTCACACTACTTTTGTCCTTTTTGTCCAAAAAGTTTCTCTTTGTGTAAGAGAGTAGAAACAACTTTCTTGGTACTTGAGCTTTTCCAAAAACACATAGAAAGATATTTCCTATTTACTAAGAGTACAACTCTTAGTCAGATAAGCAAAAGGAAAACTTTGGCCCGAAGCCCACAAGTAGCCTTGTCCACATCAGCAATCTCATAGTCCTATCACATAATCCAAAACTGGTTTTAAAGAACAAGTTCTTCAAGACTCATTTGAAGATTGAGTTGGATACAACTTAGAAAGCATAGCAAAGATTAATAACAACAAGACAAACAACACATATAAGAAATTAAGACATTATTGTTATCATCAAAACAGGTTCAGAAACTTGTGGGATTAACAATCTCCCCCTTTTTGATGATGACAATAATGTGATTTGAGAAAAGCTCCCCCTTAGTTTGTGCCTAGCAAGAACTGAAAAATCAGAACTTCTAGCATTATAATTATATCAGAATCAGACGGGAGTTTTCTCAAATAACCTGTCCAATATCAATTCAGACACATAACATATATGACAGTTCAAACAGACTATCCCACATAACATTATTTTCTCCCCCTTTGGCATTATCAAAAAGAGGGGAAACAATACTACCAACCAGATTAGTGCAGAGTAATCCACATGATCATAAGAATCAAATCAAAATAGGAAGAAGATCAAAGCATTAGAGCAGCCAGAATTAAGATTATCATAACAAAATAGGACACAATCAGTCAAGCATAAGCAAAATAAGTATGAATGATGCAAGTGCAGTAATGAAAGCAATAGGTTATAGAATGTCCACCTATGCTACATTTACAGTCAAAGTTGTATCAAAAGACACTAAATAAAGATTAAGGATCAGAAGATGGAGGTTGCTGAGAGGCAAGGAGAGCTGTCAACTTGTCCTTAATGATTGCCAAATCCTTTTCAACTACAGCCATCCTAGCAGTAGAGTTAAAGGTCAAAGTCTGGAAGAAGTTCAGAAGCCTGCCAATCTGGATTGATTGAACTGATTCATTCTTCATGATCCACCCTATCAGAAGGTTGAGCTGAAGGCCCTGACTTTCTGGCTTTCTTGGTTGGCTTGGAACTGGATGGATTGCTGGCAGCATGCTTTTTAGATTTGGCTGAAGGGGAGCTGGTCGAGGCTGCATGCTGTTTTCCTTTGCCAGTTGAAGAATGCACAGTGGGTTCTGAGAGGGGATTAGTGGAAGGAAGGGGTTTTTTGAGGATAAACTTATCCGGAAGTGGTTCAGATTCAAATTTGGAAAGATCAATCTTAAAGTATTTGCAGAGTTTGACAATGATCATTCCATGAGGTAAACTGGTTTTGGTTCTTGATCCTTTGACAGTAGCAGCCATTGTGCTTAGGATCAGTCTAGGTAGGTTCAGTGGCAACTGGTTTTTCAAATGATAAAGCAGGAAGAGATCAGGAATGGACAGCTCAGTATGACTTCCTATGCGGGGTAAGATATGAGAGGTTATTATCTTGGCCAAGGTTCTGGTGAAGGAATTGAAGCAGTGAAGTGAGGGAGGTCTGCCCTGCCCTCTTTGGTCAAGAAAGTCACATATGGATTCCATTGCATCATCAAAAGATACCAAATCAGATGGCCAAATTTTTTGTACTATCCTACATTCTCCTTTAACAGGTAGCCTCAGAATGCTTGCTAATAATCTCTCAGAGATTACCATTTCAATTCCAGCAATGAAGGATTTTAAATAAATAATTCCAGAATCTGAGCCTCTCAATTGCTGCAGATGGGCATAGAACAAGCGAATTACCTTGGGAATTAAGGGTTCTTCTATTTTGAGAATGTTTGTCCATCCCATAAGAGCAAAGGCTTCTTCAATTGTTGTGGTTGTTGGTAATGGAGAGTCCCAATGAATGATGCATCCTGGAGCATAAGACCTCTTAACATAGAGTCTAAAGAAATTTTTCTCAGCAGCCGTGCTCTCAAATAGTTGGATTTCCTCTTCAGACTCAGTACTGTCAGTAGTACTTACAGAGTCTTTTCCAGAGTCATGACTTTTAGAGGACGATCCTTTCTCAGAGGGTTTCGAAGCTTTCTGCTTTTGAGGGACTTCAGTGTGAGTGGTGGTTGCATGTGGCTTAGAGGTATAACCGAGTGTCTGTGACATATTCCCTTTAGACTTAGGAGAAAATGTTATTTTCCTTGCCAACATTTTCATTCTCCTTGGTCTTGGAGGAGGAATTGATGGATTGGTTTCTGGTTCAGGGTTTGTAGATTGAGGGTTAGAATTGACAGCAGGTGATGAAGATGTAGATGAGGGTTCAGACGATTGGGGATTATGTGATGATGTGTTCGAAGGAGATGATGGAAAGGCTAAACCAGGTTGAGAATTGGCAGATGAGGGTTCTGAAATGGGAGAGGGAGAAGCCATTTTATCTTTTCCTTTTGCAGTGCTGGAAGCAAATTTCGTTGCTTTGTGGATAATAGTATCAATGTCTCTTGTTTCTTCGGAGGAGGAGGAATTTTCCACCTGAATGGGATTTTCTTTAGAAGTGCTCACTTCAATCTTTCCCTTGAGCTGTGCTTTCAATCTTTGACTTGTTCTTCTTCTATCCATGATTTAACAGTTGACTCTTATGCTTGGAGAATTTGGCAGATGAAGAAGGCAAAAAGAACACACCACGAATGGAGGAGATCGTGGAGAGAAAAACCAGTTGATAGAAAGAAAACAAGGGAAATGGGAAGTTGAATAGTTAAGTTCAATTTCGAAGAGGCAAAGAGAAATGAAGTTCGGGAAGGAGCAGACTGAAACGGTGAGTTTTAGCCAATCTTACAGACAGATCAAAAGTCACAAGTGAAACGCGTGTTTTGGCTAGAAGCCAGAAAACGCGGGTTGGAGTGATTGAGGCCCAACTTTAACAACAAAACAGATTGGCCCAGAGATAGCTCTAGACCGAAAATGGATAGAAAGGGCTTTTGGCCTAGAACATATTTTGCCCAACAGACCCACTAAATTCCCTTCTAATAAAAGATTCAGATACAACCAATTTTATGAGAAAACAAAGTATTCAAAATAATTTGGGAAAATTCAAGAGATGAATGATTGGAATTCAGATTTCTTTTATCAATACTTTCAGAAAGTATAAGAGCACATTTGAGACATTCACTAACCAAGAAAATTTTTCAAAGAATGAGATGTATATGAACAAATATTTAACACACATGCATGAAGGGATACATCATTATTGCAAATTGATCATGCCTAATTCATGTCTTAGAAAGCAAAATCTTTCTTTAGCCAGAGGTTTTGTGAAAATGTCAGCAAGCTGATCTTCAGTGTTAATAAAGGAAAGTTCAATGTCACCTTTCAACACATGATCTCTAAGAAAATGATGCTTAATATCAATGTGCTTAGTCCTAGAGTGCTGAACTGAGTTTCTAGCAATGTTAATAGCACTTGTATTATCACATAGCAAGGGAATTTTGTTCAGAAATATACCATAATCAGCAAGTTGTTGTTTCATCCATAGCACTTGTGAGCAACACAGACCAGCTGCTATGTATTCGGCTTCAGCTATTGATTAAGCCACTGAGCTCTGTTTCTTTGATTGCCAAGAGACTAGTGCTCCCCCGAGAAATTGACAACCTCCACTTGTACTTTTTCGATCAATGGAACAGCCAGCATAATCCGAATCTGTATAAGAAACTAGTTCGAAAGAACTAGTTCTACTGAACCATAAACCAACATTCACAGAATTTATTAGATATCGAAATATCCTTTTGACAGCAGTTAAGTGAGATTCCTTTGGATTAACTTGAAATCTGGCACATGCACACACAGAATAAATGATGTCTGGCCTACTTGCCATTAGATATAGCAGAGATCCTATCATACCTCTAAACTTTTTCTCACACACAGATTTACCCTTTTCATCCAGCACCAATTTCGTAGCAGGACTCATAGGGGTTGAAATTCTTTTTGCATTGTCCATGTCAAACCGCTTGAGTAATTCTTTTGTGTACTTTGACTAATTAATGAAGATTCCATCTCTGATTTGTTTCACTTGAAGTCCAAGGAAGAAGTTGAGTTCTCCCATCATACTCATCTCAAACTCACTTTTCATTAGTGACTCAAAATCCTTGCAGAGCTTATTGTTAGTTGAACCAAAGATAATATAATCAACATAAATTTGAACTATGACAATATCACGAGATACTCTTTTAGTGAAGAGAGTGGTATCAACTTTTCCTCTCAGAAAATTATTTTTCATGAGAAATTCACTAAGTCTATCATACCAAGCTCTAGGAGCTTGCTTAAGACCATAGAGAGCTTTAGAAAGCTTATATACGTGGTTAGGAAAGTCTAGATTTTCAAAACCAATGGGCTGTTTAACAAACACTTCTTCACTAATGTATCCATTTAAAAATGCAATTTTCACATCCATTTGAAAAACTTTAAAGCCTTTGAAAGAAACAAATACAAGAAACATTCTAATAGCTTCTAGTCTAGCTACAGGAGCAAAAGTTTCATCATAGTCTATACCTTCCTACTGATTGAAACCTTGAGCTACTAGTCTTGCTTTGTTTCTCACAACTTTCCCATCTTCATCAAGCTTGTTTCTGAACACTCATCTTGTACCTATGATTGTTTGACCTTTTGGTTCAGGAACAAGAGCCCAGACTCGATTCCTTGAGAACTGATTTAGTTCCTCTTGCATTGCCATTATCCATCCTTCATCTTGAAGTGCCTCACCAATCTTGGTAGGCTCGGACAAGGATAATAGAGCCAAATTTGCATGTTTATCCCGGAGAGATGCTTTTGTACTAATCCCTCTTCTCAAGTCACCAATCACTTTATCAATTGGATGATCTTTTAGAACTCTGGTTTCCTTTGGCAGAGAATCTCTCACATTTATTTGTGGAGCTTCCTCTTCGGTTGGTTCTGAAAGATCTAGCTCTATGTGAATTGAATCACATGAAATTTGCTCTGCTAACTTCTCTTGATTGTGTTCTGACTTGGAGGATCTTTTGAGGCTGTCCTGCAATAACTCGTTTTCCTCAAGGGTATTGAAAACCAAGGGACAGTTAGATTCATCAAAAACAACATGCATTGATTCCTCAACTATAAGAGTTCTTTTATTGAAAACTCTATAAGCTTTGCTTGACAAAGAGTAACCTAGGAAAATGGCTTCATCAGATTTTGAGTCAAATTTTCCCAAATGATTCTTTCCATTATTTAGCACAAAACATTTGCATCTAAATGTATGAAAGTAGCTTACATTAGGTTTTCTCCCCTTCCAAATCTCATAAGGGGTTTTCTTCAAAATGGGCCTGATTAAGCATCTATTTAAAATATAGCAAGTTGTGTTTATAGCTTCAGCCCAAAAGTATTTTGGAAAATCATTTTCACACAACATGGTTCTGCCCATCTCAACTAAAGATCTATTTTTTCTCTCAACCACACCATTTTGTTGGGGGGTTCTAGGAGAGGAGAAATTATGGTAAATTCCTTGTTTTTCACAAAAATTTTGAAACAGCTGGTTCTCAAATTCTCCACCATGATCACTTCTAATTGATGAGATGACAAAACCTTTTTCATTTTACACTTTCTTGCTGAAGCTTTCGAAAACCCCAAAGGTGTCATCCTTATGAGCAAGGAAGAAAACCCAAGTAAATCTTGAAAAATCATCTACAATTACAAAACAATATTTCTTTCCATTCAAACTAAATGTAGATGTTGGTCCAAAGAGATCCATATGAAGAAGATGGAGTGGTCTAGAAGATGACAATTCCTTCTTAGACTTGAAAGAGGATTTAGTTAGTTTGCCTTGCTAACAAGCAGCACACACTTTGTTTCTTTCAAAAGATAATTTAGGCAAACAAGAAACTAGATCTTTTTTAGAAAGCTTGGACAAGAGTTTAAAATTCACATGACCAAGTGCTCTATGCCACAGCCATGAGTTGATGTTTTGAGAAGTAAAATATGTTTCCTCTTTAGATGACAGAGAGCTTCCGGAAACAATATAAACATTAGAGCATCTTTGACCAACAAATAAGACATCATCAGAGTTCTTCTTATGAATAATGCAATGAGGAGTTTCAAAGGTAATTTTATGACCCTTATCACAAAGCTGACTTATACTCAACAAATAATACATCAATCTTTTAACTAAGTAAACATTGTCAATTAGTAAATTAGGAGAAATTTTTATTTTACCTAGACCGACAATTCTGCCTTTGCTATTGTCACTAAAAGAGACGTCTCCCAAATCAACTTTGTTGATGGAGACAAATTTTGGAGGTATCACCAGTCATGTGTCTGGAACAGCCACTGTTTAGATATCAGCATTCGCTTTTGGCTTGATAGCAAACCTGCAATAAGATTAGAAAGGCTTAGGTACCCAAACTTCTTTGGGTCCTTTCATGTTAGAAACAAATGTGCCTTTAGGCACCCATACCATCTTTCTTTTATCACAAAGATTTTTGTAAGAACAAACATTTTGAAAATGTCCCATGTAACCACAATAAGAACAGGTTCCTTTAGAAAAGGAATATGAAGAGGAAGCTTTGACAAAGGTGTTTTTCAAAAAATTTGAAGAACTAGGCTAAGCATAGCCTAAACCAGACTTGTCATTACTTACTCTTTGCTTTCTTAGAATAGAGTTTAGATTATTTCTTCCCTTAACAAATTTGGCTAAATCTCCAGTCAGCTCAGTTATTTTTTCTTTTAATTTGTCATTTTCCTTTTTAAGAGAGGAAGTGAAATTATCTTCTTTTTCAAGAATATTATTTTGATGCTGAAGATTATTAAGTCCATTAATCAACTCAGCATTATCCTTTTCAAGTTCCTCTATCACACTAACTTGTTCTTTTATAATTTTCTTTAAGGCACTGATTTTTGCAAGTTTTTTCTCATAGTCAAATGACAAATCATCAAATGCAAGACTCAACTCATCATAAGAAGGTAGGAGATCAAATTCTAGATCATTTACCTCACGTTTTTCTCCAGACCCTTCCCCAAGTGCCAGTAGACATAAGTTGGCCACATTTTCTTCTTCTGACTCATTACTTTCTGATGTTGAGTCTTCATCACTCCAAGTGGCCACCATAGCTTTCTTTTTCTCCTTTTTAAAGAACCTCTTTTTGTTGAGATTTGGACATTCGGGTTTAATGTGCCCTGACTTTCTGCATTCATAACATATGATAGGTTCTTTACTGTTTTCTCCCTTGTTGAAGTCTTTGCGAGCTTTCTGCGAGAAGTTCTTCTTCTCTTTCCTTTTTCTCATCATATCAAGAACTCTTCTAGTTACCAGAGCTACTTCTTCATCACTAGAGTCTGGTTCTCCTTGAGTGCTGATCTCTGAAACATTTGAAGTGAGGGCCAGACTTTTCTTTCTTTCCTCGGTCATGCTCTTCTTTTCCATAATCAAAATCTAGTGCGATTCAAGAGTGTCTCTAAGAGCATCAACAGTAAGATCATTTGTTTCTACGAATTGAAGCAAGACAGTAACTTTGCAGTTCCATTTTTCAGTGAGGCATCTCAGGATTTTCTTGACTTGTTCCTTTTGAGTATAGACTCTTCCAAGTCCTTTCAAGCTGTTGATGATGCTTAGAAATCGAGCAAAAAAGAAATCCAGAGACTCATCTGGAGTCATGTGGAACATCTCATATTTGGAGGAATAAATGTCAATTTTTGCTTCTTTGACATGGCTTGTTCCTTCATGAATGGCAGCAAGTCTGTCCCACATTTCTTTTGCTATGTTGCAGGAGGCAATGTTTTCATATTTTGTAGCAAACACTCCACATACAATGTTGTATCTAGCCTTGGAGTTTAACGTGAATCTGAGTTTGTCTTCAGTGGTGAACTCATGCTCTTCTTTTGGGACAGCAACTCCATCAACTACTTTGGTAGGGTGAGTGATGTCATTTCTGACTATCTGCCAAATATCATAATCAATCGCTTCAAGATACATTTCCATTTGTTGCTTCCAATAGGGATAGTTCTCTCCATTGAAGAAATGAGGCTTGTGAGATGAGTGAGACTCATTTTGGTTATTCATGATACTTGCAATACAATCTTGATAGGATCTTTAGCTCACAGTTAGTTAAACCAGAAAATGATGAGCACCAGCTCTGATACCAATTAAGAGTGCAGGATCTATTCCTAGAGGGGGGGTGAATAGGAATTAATTAAAAATTGCTTCTTAAAGCTGATTCAAATAGCATATTTGTTTAAGAACTTGTTAACGAAAACTAGTTCTTACGAACAAGTTCTTCTACAAATCTCATACTTGAATATTCAAACAAAGACTTTACAAACCATGCACCATTAGAAACAGAGGATTAACCAGAGAAGCAAAGATAAAGAAAGAAAGAGCTAGACAGAGATTTTATAATGGTTCGGCCTAACATGCCTACATCCACTTCTCCCATGTTAATGGGGTTCCACTATACTTCAAGATTATTTCTCAAGCTTCTCCAAGCTTTACACCAAGTTTATTTTACAAGCTTCTTCAAGCTTAGCTCCCATGATTTTTGTTTTCCAAGCTCACCATGAACTTACTCTCTCTAACTCTAGAGATGACACCCATGGATTTCTCCCATAGAAATCCAAGATACAAAACCCAAATATTTTGTTGTAGCCCCAAGAAGAAACTCTCTCAAAGAGTATATATGGAACAATGAGGATCTTGATTGAAGATATCCGAGAGTAGGAAGAAGAAGATGCAGAACTTAGTTCTTTAACAATGGTTTCTTTCTCTCTCTTTCTCATGTGTTGCTTCTCTTCTATTCTTCATGAATGAATATGAATACTTGATGCCTTCTTGCTTTATTGGCTTCCCTTGCACGTGAAAGGCCAAATGGTGAGGGAAAATAGGAGCCATCAACCGGCTGACCCCTTGTCCATCAGTCACATTGCTTTTGTCTTTTTTGTCCAAAAAGTTTCTCTTTGTGTAAGAGAGTAGAAACAACTTTCTTGATACTTGAGCTTTTCCAAAAGCACATAGAAAGATATTTCCTATTTACTAAGAGTACAACTCTTAGTCAGATAAGCAAAAGAGAAACTTTGGCCCGAAGCCCGCAAGCAGCCTTGTCCACATCAGCAATCTCATAGTCCTATATCACATGATCCAAAACTGGTTTTGAAGAACAAGTTCTTCAACACTCATTTGAAGATTGAGCTGGATACAACTTAGAAAACATAGCAAAGATTAATAACAACAAGACAAACAACACATATAAGAAATTAAGACATTATTGTTATCATCAAAACAGGTTCAGAAACTTGTGGGACTAACAAGAAATATCAAGAGTATCTCTGACGAACTCACCATCATTGGCCACCCTTTGGATGAACTTGATGTTGTTCTCCATTGTCTCAGTGGTCTTGGGTCCACGTTTAAAGAAGTTGCTGCTGCTCTTCGGGTGCGCAAGACACCTATCTCATTTAATGAGTTATACGACACTCTCACTGACTATGAATCTTACCTGAACAAGGAAGACACAGCCATTGCTGCACCGCTCACCATGTCCGACGTACCACATCTCACTACTCTTCTAGCCCACGTCGCTCCACTGGATCCTCTACTCAGCATCACTCTTCTACTGCCTCTCATAACACAGACACACCACGAAGGCACCAGTCTCCACTCCTCTGCCAGTACTGTAACCGAAAAGGCCATACAACTAAGTATTGCTATAAAATAGCCAACAATCCTAATGTTGCTCCCTCAGCTCATGCTGCTACCACAACCGGTCAGTCCAAGTCACACTAGCTCATAGACTCTAGCACCACTCATCACATTACCAACGACTTTGGAAATCTCTCCCTGTCATCTGAATATGATGGTCCCAACAACCTCACTGTTGCTGATGGCAACCACCTCCCTATCACCCACAATGGTTCAGTTTCTTTGCCTCTCTCCTTGCATCTCTCTCATGTTCTCTATGTTCCCTCTCTTAACACTAATCTCATATCTGTCTCACAACTTTGTCACGAAAATAATGTCTCTATGGAATTTTTTACTCATTATTTTCAGGTCAAGTCTTTGAGGACAGGTCAGATACTGCTCTAAGGGCCAAATGACAACCATGTCTACAAACTTGCTTCTAATGTCATCAAACCCATTGCTGCTGCTGCTTGTCTTACTCCTTCTTCCCACCGCTGGCACCACCGTCTAGGTCACCCTGCCCCACTAATTCTCAACTGCATCCTACGCCAACACAAGCTCCCTGTCTCCCCATCACCCCTCCCCTCTTGTGTTAATTGTTTGGTAAATAAAATCCACAAACAACCTTTTTCTCAATCTAGTATTTCTAGCTCTAAAGTTTTGGACATTATGTACTCTAATGTTTGGGGACCCTGTCCCATTCAATCAATTAATGGCTATCATTTTTATGTTATTTTTATTGATCACTATTCTAAATATGTTTGGCTTTATCCAATGAAACGAAAATCCGATGTCTCTTCTATTTTTCCCACGTTTCATGCACTGGTAGAAAAAGCCTTTAACTCCAAACTTAAGACACTTTACACTGAAAACGGAGGCGAATACATTGGCCTCCGACCATACCTTCGCTCACATGGCATCTCTTATTTCACTACCCCCCCCCCCCTTACACCCCTGAACACAATGGGCTCTCTAAAAGAAAACACCGGCATCTTGTGGAAACTGCCTGTGTCTTCTTTCTCAAGCCTCTCTACCCAAATTCTGGTCACATGCACTCACCACAGCTGCATACCTCATTAACCACATGCCTACCCCTGGACTCCACCACCAAACTACATTCTTCATTCTCTTCCAACGTCACCCCAATTACCTAAAACTCCGCACCTTTGGCTACCTTTGTTTCCCATGGCTCAAACCATATACATCCCACAAACTTCAACCTCGGTCTTCTCCATGCATCTTCCTTGGGTACTCCCCTACCCAAAGTGCATTTATTTGCTTTGACTACAAAACACAAAAATCCTATTTTTCTCGACATGTCAACTTTGTGGAAAATCAATTTCCTCATGCCAACTTACACCAGTCCTTCTCGGAAGCTACCCTATCCCCACTTCCCTCCACATTAGCACCACATGATCTTATTGCCTTTGAGCCACCTGTACCCCCATAATTCCCACACACTTCCACCCTCTCCTTCCACCTCCCATCCTACTCCAACCCCTTGCCTACAATCCTGTCCCACCTCCACTATCTCTCCACCTTTAAATCCCTCACCAACTACATTCCAAGAACCTCATCTGGACCTACCTCTGCCAGCACCAACACTTGGCCCTTTTGCAGTATCTCCATCGTGCTCTCAAGGTCAGGATCAAGGTAATATCTCTTTCCCTCATCCCACTCCCTCACTTGGCACCCATCCTATGCGCACTCGAGCTAGAAACAACATTTTCAAGCCCAAACATGCCTACACTGTCACCAAATATCCTATTCCTCCACCACTTAAACCCACATGTGTCACTGAAGCTCTCAAATCTCCCCACTGGAGACAAGCCATATCCGACGAATTTATTGCCCTCATGACCAATGGCACTTGGGATCTAGTCCCTCCACACCCCAAGCTTAATGTTGTCGGCAATAAGTGGGTTTTTCGAGTCAAACGTAACCTAGATGGCACCATTTCCAGCTATAAGGCTCAACTTGTAGCCAAGGGCTTTCACCAAAGGCCTGGAGTTGATTATTCTGATACATACAGTCCCGTCATTAAGCCTCAAACCATTAAAATTGTCCTCACAATTGCAATGGCCAAGGGTTGGCCTCTACGCCATCTAGATGTAAACAATGCCTTTCTGCAGGGACACTTATCTGAAGAAATATATATGCGTCAACCTCCAGGTTTCCTGCACTAGCAATACCCCACCTATGTTTGCAAGCTCAAGAAAGCCTTATACGGCTTGAAACAAGCACCTCGTGCTTGGTATCATGCCCTTCGCCACTTTCTAATTACTTATGGCTTTGTTAACTCCAAATCTGACACTTCTCTTTTTGTCTATAAGCATGGTGCAGTGCTCACTTACTTCCTTGTCTATGTGGATGACCTTTTATTGGCAGGAAATAATCCACAATTTCTGGATAAGTTCTTGACTGCCATATCTATTAAATTTTCACTCAAAGACCTTGGCTGCCCGCATTATTTTCTTGGCATAGAAATGGTTCCAACACCACAGGGCTTGTTTCTCAGCCAGCATAAATATATCCGGGATTTACTGGAAAAAGCCACCATGCAGGGCGCCAAACCAGTTTGCACACCCATGGCTCCATCCTTTAAATTCTCTAATGACTCACCTCCCACTGATGCCACTGTCTTTCGAAAAATGGTTGGCTCGCTGTAGTACCTCTCTTTAACAAGGCCGTACATTGCCTTCACTGTCAACAAACTTGCACAGCACATGCAGGCCCCGACAGATGACCATCATCAAGCTCTCAAGCAACTACTTCGCTATCTCAAATCCACACTGACATTCGGCATTCATCTCCACCATCGCCAACCTCTCTCCCTAGTCGTTTACTGTGATGCCGATTGGTCAGGAGACACTGTTGATCGCAGGTCAACAGGAGCATACATAGCTTACTTTGGCAGCAACCCCATCTCTTGGTCCTCTAAAAAGCAACGCACCGTTGCACGCTCCTCCACTGAAGCAGAATATAGAACCATTGCCTCCACTACAGCTGAGCTTCTTTGGCTTCAAAACATCCTCACTGAACTTGGAGTCAAACTTCCATCATCACCTTTGATCCACTCAGATAATATTGGTGCCACCTACCTATGTGCCAACCCCATGTTCCACTCCCGCATGAAACACATTTCTATAGACTATCACTTTGTCCAGGAACTTGTTGCAGCCAAAGCTCTTCGTGTATCTCACATCCCCTCTCTTCACCAACTCGCTGACTTGCTCACAAAACCCCTAGCTGGGCCACGTTTTCAGACACTTCGGAACAAGATTGGTGTCGTTGATCCGACCACCATCTTGCGGGGGCGTAAAGGAGTATTAGCCACATGATACACACATGTCATCCATGCAACCAAACTCAGTTACACAACCTCTGTATATCTATCTATTAGCCATGTGATACACACATAGCCAAATTCAGTTACACAACCTGTGCATACCTATCTCTTATCATTAACGTGTATTCAAAAGTTTGTATACTAGGATTAGATCCTTATCTACTGCCAACAGAATCTTGTATATATTAATAACAAAGTCATCGAATACAATCAAGAGTTTTCTGCATAACTGTGTCTTCTGTTATCTTTATACGTGTTTGGTCCTAGGATGTGATTTTCTTTTGTTTGGAACCGGCTATGGGATAGATGTTTTTGCCACACGTAATTAGAATTCATCTTTTCTTGGCTATAATTCATTATTAAAAGACAAAATTCATAAAAGAATGGAGTTGAGAAGTCACCTTCATTCTAAAACACATGCTACAAAAACAGAAACTTACAATAAACATAGAATATCACATGCCTATGGGATAGGGTTTTTATGCAAACTCCCATAATACATTATTATAGCCAAAATCACACTATAATCTCATGAAACCCGCCCAAAATCTCTCCCAAAGAGAAAGGAATAATGCTACGTCTCTTTAAAATAGGGTAATTTAATATTCACCTTACAGAATAACCCTAATTTAAAATCATGGTATAATATAAATAGAAAATAAGTCCACTATAAATCAATTATATTAGTTTTAGGCAACTTGTTATTAACTCGTTATTATAAATATACCTTAGTCTAGTAACTAGTTTATCAAAAAAAGTTTTTCTACCTAGCATTACTCTTTAATTTTACTTGGAACTCACCAAAAACGTGCTATACCTTACCTCTTCTCTTCATAGTTCATACTGATACGTCTTCTCTTCCAGATGGAGAACACGTTTGGTTTGTGTTTTGCATGTAGGTAGTTGCACTTGATTAATTGATGGAAAATCAAAATCTATTATTAACAAAAGGATGCTTTGGCCCAAGACCAATATGTCAAGCTAGAAAACCAATGTCCAGATGCAGCTGTATTTAGGTGAAAGACAATATGCAGATGAGCTGCATCGGATGAGAGTAACTATTTATGATTCAGAATAAAATATTCTTACAACTTCTCTTCTCTCTCATCCCACAACTTCTTAGCCCTTGGCCCCACATTTTTGACTTCTTTCTTGTCTCTCAACCTACCCCTCGGTCAGTGATGATGACATGAACGTACACCATTTGACAAACGAAATTGAAATAACTATCTCTAGGGTGGCGCCCTAAAAAATTTATGAAGATTGTCATATATATATATATATATATATATATATATATACAAGAATTTAAATTTGGTCATGTCACTTAATTTATGTTGTTCAGATTTAAGTCGTCTATTTTATTAAAACTTATTTTAACCATTAAATGTTAATATGTTTTAATAGTTGAAATAAACTTTAATAAAATACATGGCTCATATCTAAACAACATAATTCAAGTGACATGACTGAATCCGGTTTCATATATATGTATTTGTTTACTTAAATTCTGGAAAAACGTGCTAATCATAAAGACGTTTGGAAAACAATAATCATACTTTTACTTATAAGAAGGTGAAAAAATAGTTATATTGTTTTTTATTGGGTTATTTTCACAATACACAATGCTATATTGTGTATTACATAAACAATACGGCATAAATCATAACCAATCACAGGTAATGAGATTAATTTCTGATTTTAGTATTATTACAAAAATATTAAAGACCTAATAGTCATTCAGTGTGTGTCAAATATCTAAATAATTAATAATTTTTGAGTTGAACTAGATGAAAGTTACATAGTTAAAAAAAAAAAAAAATTAACTTTGAATATAGAATAATTTTGACTCAATTAAGCTAAAAATTTATTAACTCTGTAAGTGTTTAATTAATATTAAATAATTCAATTTTTGAGATCTCGGCGATGGTACAACAATTGAGGGTTAGTTCCCTACACGTAATTAGTTATACCAGATTGTGTATACAATGGAGAATACATAATATAGCATTGTGTATTGTTTACTTTTTTGGCCAAAAACATTGTGTATTGTAAAATTGTCCCTTTTATTGGTTTCCAAATTATACATGTTTTCCTTCCTGTCTGGATACGTTGTATATTTTAGTTATAATATATACGGCCTGAAGGTGTATTCAGTGGGAAGCCATGCACAAATGCTATATATTCTATTTATTTTCTTTTCTTTTCTTTTTCATCATGAATATTTGAAAAAAANAATTAAAAAAAAAAAAAAAAAAAAAAACACTAAACGGCAAAATTAACTAAGCTGCACAGTTGTGTGAGCCTGCACATATTTCTGCAACTAAGCTAAGTTGGCCTTGTAAGATGTTTCACAGATAAGAACGCATGGACAACAGGACAAGTGTGTACAAGTGTTGCACCAACTGGTGTAAAATCATTATTTCAGAACTAAACGTTGAGTCAGCAAATGCACAAACGTACTGCAAAAGTCTCAATACAAACCAAATTCGTGTTTTATGATTTTGGTTTAAAGAAATCTTTCTTTCAGCAGGGAAGTTTATGACCGAGTGATTTTGATCGCTTGATATTAGCTTGACATATATAAGATACTAGCTTACTAGCTAAGTGTGACAACAAATTACAATGACTTCTAGAAATGGAATTATGACCCTGTTATTTTTCAAAAATTTCACTTTGTACGTTAATTAACTGTTGAGTCCTTCAAATCTTACCCAAGTGAACAAGATCTACTGGTTTCAACAAGGGCGAAGTATGAACGAAATAGGTTTTTTGCATAATTTTTTTTTCGGTTCATAAGAAGGTTACAATGAACACTCATTTCATTCTAAATCGTAGCAACCATGTCATTGTGATTAGTAAATTCCATGTTTATCATTGAAATTTCTGAGGTCTGTATTAGAGAGTCAACTGTTAGTTAGTACTTGATTTTATTTTACTTAGTAAAATATACTTGTAACAAACTCTAATATACAGCAGCTCCCTTATCTAGGGTTATCTAGGGTTAGTTCTCCTTTTATTTGAATTTCAAATACTCTTTACACTTGTATAAAATCACAACTACAACAAAATGAAAAGTAAGACCTTTTCCATCTCTTTTCGGTTTTCCTATATGGTATCAGAGCATTAAAAAGCTTTCACAAGCATTTCTAATCCAGCTCATTTTTTTTTTACACTATGTCTACGGGATCTTCCATCCATACCGTTCCTTCCACCATAAACAGCACCACCCCCGACCTAGTCACCATCAATGTCTCCAACCTCGTCATCAAACTTGCTCCCAACAACTATGTTGCATGGGCAAAACAAATGAAATCCATGCTCATAGGCTATGGTCTCGTTGGCCATATCACCGGCTCCACACCATGCCCTCCGCCCACTATTGAAGTTAATGGCGAAATTATTGCCAACCAACTGTCTACCTTTTGGGTACGGCAAGATCACTTCTTGCTTTTGGCCATTATGGCCTCTTGTGAACTAGATGCATGTGCCATCATCTCTCAAGCTAAATATGCCCAAGAAGCTTGGGACCAGCTGTGTCATGCCTTTGCTAATCGCTCTAGGTCACGTATCTTGACCTTAAAGGAGCGTCTTTCGAACCTCACCAAAGGTTCCACCTTTGTTTCTGAGCATCTTTGCACCATTAAGGGCATTGTTAATAAACTTTCTCTCATTGGCCATCCTTTGGATGAAATTGATCTCATCCTTTATTGTTTAAAGTAGTTTAGGTCGTGACTACAAGGACATCTCTTCTGCCTTGCGCATTAGAGAGACCCCCGTTTCATATGATGAACTTTATGAGTTGCTTACTGACCATGAAGCTCTCTTACAAAAGGAAGCAAAGTCTATTGAAATTCCAATGGCTGCCAACTATGTCAAGAAACAACACCATCCATCATACCCTAGAAATTCTAACCGATGCCCCACTCCTTGACCTCACAACCCCAATTTTGTCCCTCAACACCCTCCTCATCTAGCAGACCCAAACCGTAAATCTTCCTTCCCTATGGTTTGCCAATTTTGCAACAAACGTGGTCATATTGCAAAATATTGCTTCAAAATCACCAATAACCCTCATGTTTCCCTTTCTGCCCATGCTGCTGCTGCATCCCCTAGCCCTAATCCCTACTAGATTATTGACTCTGGAGCCACTCACCATATCACCAATGACTTTGGGAATCTCTCAATCTCCACTGAGTGTGATGGTCCTGACAATTTAACAGTTGCCAATGGTAATACACTCCCTATTTCTCACACAGGCACCACGGTTTTACCTTCCCCTCTGAAGCTCTCTAATGTACTTTGTGTTCCTTCTATTAATGCCAATTTAATTTATGTTTCTCAATTATGTAAGTAGAATAACGTCTCAGTTGAATTCTTTCCTTCACATTTTCAGGTCAAGTCCTTGACAACAGGCAAGCCATTGATGCAAGGTCAGAGTAAGCACCATGTTTATCAATTTCCCGTATCAACCCTTTTGCTGCTCACTCCACCATCAATTCGTCCTATGTTCATTGGCACCATCACCTTGGTCATCCCTCCTCCACTATTATGCGTCAAGTCATCTCTTCTGAAAGTCTTCCAATTTCGTCCACAAAGCCATCTCCATGTGTTGCTTGTTTTCGCAATAAAAGTCATAAGTTACCCTTTGATGTGTCTAGTCTTTCTAGTTCAGGTCCCCTAGATATTATTTATTCATATGTATGGGGTCCTACCCCTTGTTATTCTCTTGATGGATTTTGGTATTATGTAATTTTTATTGATCATTTCTCATGTTATGTTTGGCTCTATCCTATTAAAAATAAATCAGATGTTTCCTTGATTTTTCCTACCTTTAAAGCCCTAGTTGAGAAAACCTTAAACTCCAAAATTAAAAGTCTTTATTCGGATAATGGTGGGGAGTACATAGGGCTACACCTTTTTCTTTCCTCTCATGGCATAAATCACTTACACACTCCTCCCCACACTCCTGAACATAATGGACTCTCAGAACGTAAACACTGTCATTTACTTGAAATAGCACGATGCCATCTCAATCATGCTTCTTTTCCGACAAAATTCTGGTCCTTTGCCCTTAAAACAGCAACCTACCTTATCAACAGACTCCCAACGCCAGTCCTCAAGTCCAAATCCCCTTTCTCTATTTTATTTAACAAATCCCCAAATTATTCAAAATTTTGAATTTTTGGTTGTCTTTATTTCCCTTGGCTGAAACCGTATACTACCAATAAACTCCAACCTAGGTCAAACTCTTGTGTCTTTCTTGGTTACTCCACCTCACAAAGTTCCTTTATTTGTTTTGATATTCAAAATCAAAAATTATTCCACTCAAGGCATGTTCAGTTTTTAGAAGATATTTTCCCCTTTTAAAGAGTCACTCTCCTCTTCAATCTCTTCTACTACATCTCTCCCTCCCTCACAATTATCACATGAGTTAATTTCCTTTCAAAGTCCCAGTCAACCTCTATCTCTTCACAATCACCCTCCAACTAAATCTTCCCACTCTTCCTTGCCCACATCCACCTCTTCTCCCTCTCCACTTCCACCTAATTCTACACGTTCTACCCCCTCCACCTTCTAATCCGTGTGCTTTCCCTAACCCTACAACAGTGACCTTGTCGCTTGCCACTCAAGCACTTACCTCAAGTAACTTAACTCAGCCTCTCCCTGTTTCTTCCCTTAACACTCACCCCATGATCACTAGAGCCAAAAATCACATACACAAACCCAAGAAACTCTATGTTGTTTCCAAATACCCTCTTCCTCAAGCTCTTGAACCCACATGTGTCTCTCAAGCCTTTAAATCTCCCCACTGGAGAGCCGCTATGTCAGAGGAATTTAATGCTCTTATGAGCAATGGTACTTTGGATTTAGTACCGTCACATTCTCACTACAATATTGTTGGCCAAGTGGGTATTCCGTGTTAAAAGAAACTCATATGGCTCCATATCTCGCTACAAAGCATGTCTTGTAGCCAAGGGCTTCCACCAACACCCTGATGTTGACTATTTTGATACATTTAGTCCCATCATCAAGCCTCAGACAATCAAAATAGTGCTCTCCATTGCTTTTTCACGTGGTTGGCCTCTTCGCCAAATGGACGTGAACAATGCCTTCCTTCAAGGAGCCCTCACCGAAATAGTATACATGGCTCAACCCCCTAGTTTCATTCATCAACAATACCCATCTCATGTGTGCCGCCTCAAGAAGGCTCTCTATGGCCTCAAGCAAGCCCCCTGTGCATGGTATCACTCTTTATGAACCTTTCTCTTGCAATATGGATTCATTAATTCTAAGACAGATGCTTTCTTGTTTATATATCAGAAAGGTACTATCATTGCCTATTTTTTGGTCTATGTTGATGATCTCCTCCTCACCGGCAACTCCACTATTTTTCTGGCACAATTTATGAAATCACTTGCTATTGCTTTCTCCTTGAAGACCTCGGTTTCCCTAACTATTTTCTTGGTCTTGAACTACTTCCCTTTTCAAGAGGGCTCTTTATCACGCAACATAAATATATAAGAGATTTGTTGGCCAAATCAAACATGGAGGGCTCCAAAGAAGTCATCACTCCCATGTCAACTTCGGCCAAATTTGCTCATGATTCTCCCTTCACCGATGTTACTGTGTACAGGAGATTGGTTGGCTCTCTACAATACTTGTCTCTCACTCGTCCAGATGTTGCCTACACTGTTAGCCGCCTTGCTCAACACATGAATGCTCCCACCGATGACCACTATCAGGCCCTAAAGAGATTGTTGTGTTATCTTAAATCCACCCTCACCTTTGGCATTATACTTACTTGACACAATCAACTACAACTCACTGTTTATTGTGATGCTGATTGGGCAGGTGACACAGCTGATTGTCGCTCTACAGGTGCATATATTGCTTATCTTGGCAATAACTATATCTCTTGGAGCTCACGCAAGCAAAAATCAGTGGCTTGCTTTTCCACTGAAGCTGAATATCGCACCAATGCTTCCACCTCTGCAGAGATTCTATGGCTTCAAAACTTGCCCACCGAGCTTGGTCTCAAGCTCCCTGCCCCTCCCATGATTTACTCCGACAACATTGGCGCCACCTATCTTTGTGCCAATCCCATCTTTCACTAAAGAATGAAACACTTGTCCATTGACTATCACTTTGTCCAGGATCTAGTTGCTAACAAAGCTCTCAGAGTCTCTCATGTTCCCTCCTCACATCAATTTTCAGATCTCCTCACCAAGTCACTACCGGGGCCCCGTTTTCAAACTCTTTGGTCCAAGATTGGTGTAGTTGACTCCTCCACCATCTTGAGGGGGCATATTAGAGAGCCAGCTGTTGGTTAGCACTTGATTTTATTTTACTTAGTCAAATATACTTGTAACAAACTCTAATATACAGCAGCTCCCTTATCTAGGGTTAGTTCTCCTTTTATTTGAATTTCAAATACTCTTTACACTTGTATAAAATCACAACTACAGCAGAATGAAAAGTAAGACCTTTTCCATCTCTTTTCCGTTTTCCTACAGTCTGCTCAATCTAAACTTTGGTTAATTAAGTTTCATATTTACAATTTATATCTCTGGGCTAAAGAAAAAAATGAAAAACTTGCAATTTTTATCTCGGATAGGTTACACTAATTGATAACAAGAAAAAGTCAGACATATGGATAATAACAATGGCAACTATCTCTTACGGGTTAATGAAGAGAGTACCAGTCAAATTTATCAACACATAACAAAACAAGAAAATTATTAGCCTTCCAGATGCAGAACACGTTTTGTGTGTGTTTTTTTTTTTTTTTGGTTGCTTTTACTGTTTTCACTTGGAGCTCACCCAAAACGTGCTATATCTAAGATCTTTTACCTCTTCTCTTCATCTCATACTACTCACCTTTCACCCTTTTCTCTATAAATAAGTTGCCTATCCTACTCCTCCTGTCACCAAGCTAAACTAGAAAAACCACGTCCACAACTCAATCATGGTTGCCCAAAAACAAGCACTGACCCTCCTCTTGTCCCTCTTGGCATTCTCCTTCCTCCTCAAGTCCTCGCAGGCTAATGATGATGCTGGGATTGCCGTCTACTGGGGCCAAAACGGCAACGAAGGCTCCTTGCAGGAAGCATGTGACACTGGAAACTACAAGCATGTGATTCTGGCTTTCCTCACCACCTTCGGCTGCGGCAGAACCCCAGCATGGAACTTCGCTGGCCATTGTGGTGACTGGAGCCCTTGCACCAAACTAGCGCCAGAAATACAACACTGCCAGAGCAAAAATATCAAAGTGCTCCTTTCCATTGGAGGGGCAATCGGAGACTATTCCCTTTGCTCTACAGAAGATGCTCAGAACGTTTCCAACTATCTATATGAGAACTTCCTCAGTGGTCAATATGGTCCACTCGGAAGTGTTACCTTGGATGGAATTGACTTCGACATTGAAGGTGGTAGCTCAAACTACTACGATGACCTTGCCAAGGCCATCAATGCCCACTCCACCACAGATAGAAAGATTTACTTAGCAGCAGCCCCGCAATGTCCAATCCCAGATTACTATCTGGACACAGCTATCAAAACCGGCCTTTTCGATTATATTTATGTTCAATTCTACAACAACCCTCCATGTCAATATTCAGATGGCAACACTGCCAATCTTTTTAGCTCATGGGACTCTTGGACCTCGTATGTTCTATCCAATAACTCCGTATTCTTGGGGCTACCAGCAAATACTTCGGCAGCACCCAGTGGTGGTTATATACCACCAGATGTGTTAATCAATACAGTTCTTCCATACGTAAAGCAAGCTTCCAACTATGGTGGAGTTATGCTGTGGAGCAGATATTGGGATATTCAAACTAACCCCTCATACAGTGATCAGATTTTGCCCTATGTGGCAAAATCTGCATTGCAGTCCATTACAGCGATCAGGAATGCAATATTTGAGTGTGTATCTGCCACTTTCTACCGTCTGTTTCCCAACAACGGTCACCACCACAACCTCATGAGGATGTAGGCATGCTCGCTAGCTGTTATCATATATCAGCCATATTTAAGGAATAAGTGATCTATTACCTTTCTAGTAGCAAGTCATTGCTCATGCTCTGATTACCTTAGTAGTTTCTGGGCATGATTGCTGACTATATCTTAAGCAGTAATTTATACATTGAATAAAGTACTCTACCAAGTGCAATCTAAGCATGTTTGGTTACATGGTAATGGATGTTGCATAAATAAAGGCTTTATTTAAATCACACGGAGGTTTAACGGCCCCAAATTTATTTTGATATTGATATAATGGATAGTAAATATCGTCAATAAGTTATTTCATTTCATAATCATGACAAGTCCTCAAATTTAATGCTAATATTCATAATCAATTCTGGAAATTGGTTTCATACTTCACATGATTTGTCGATCTCTTTCATTTCCTTTTCTAGTTCAACAGATGTATATAGTTGCTTAGAAACCAATAGCTAAAAGTTTCATTTCCAGAAAAAAAAAATAGAATTTTTTTAACAAGGAACATATAAAAGACCTTTATTGAGATGTAATACAACGCACAAGGTTTGATTTTCATAGAATTCNCACCGGTGCAGAGGTGGCTATGGCTACAGATGATCCAGTCGGTCAACCTACGCGCGAGATTCATGGGGATAATCCCCCCATTTTCGGAGCTTGGATGTTGGTTCAAAAACCCCAACGTCGTAAACAAGATGTCATGCGGAAAAGTAGAGATTTGGCTAATGAGAAATCAAGACTGGGGACTATGAACCATCCCGAGAAAGTGGTTAGTGGGGATGGTGGATCTCGTTTTGATCTTTTAGCAAATATTTCAGGCACAGAGTTGCACCAGAAGGAAACGGTGCATGATAAGTTGCATGAGAATCCTCCGGATATTCAAAGGATAAACCATATGGGGATCTTGCCGTTGGGCCATCATGGGCCAAGTACATCAGGACCCCAGCTGTCTATGCTTATGCGCACTGGCCCTAATAAAGTTGCAGGAGGTCAAAAAACTAGTCAACTAGCTATGGGTACCTCTAAGAAGAATGGGCCTCGTACGGGTCATACAAAAAAAGCTAGTTCTGGAGTTTCAGGAATTAAGAGTAGGGGGGTGAGTAAGTCCACCAGTTTGGACAAAGAGAACATGAGTGGAGCACTTAGTAAGGTGGTGGAAAAGGATGTTCATAGCTCTTCGAGGGTCAGCTATCATGACCCCTCGTACCAAGCCGTTCTCAAATCCGTGGCTCCCAGATCAAAAGAAGAAGCCATAAGGGAGTTGTCTTGTTTGTTCCAAGCTTCCATCCCTCTTGCTCCGCCACCTATTTGCTTACCGAACGTGGGGGAGAGCCGAGTTAGAGAAGTTGTGAGCTCAAAATCTCTTGACCCAGGTTCTTTAACAAAGCGAGGGATGATAGGCAATACTGGCTTGTTGGAATCAGAGGCGAGACCTGTACTTTCGGAGCTGGTTCAACCAGGGGATGCGGGTACACGTATGGAGCCTATGAGCCATGCTCAATGATGTGGTTGTTGGTCATTTTTGGGCTTTCGGTTTTATCTTTATGGTTTTTTATGGATTTACACAATAATATTATGATTTGGAACTGTCGTGGGGCTGGTAGTAGGGGGTTCAAGACCTTGGTGCATGACCTCACTTCTAAATTTCGACTTTCGTTCGTTGCTTTGCTTGAGACCCATATTAGTGGTCAAAAAACTGATGCTTTTATCCAGCATTCGGGCTTTGACTCGTCTTTTCGTATGGAAGCGCATGGTTTCTCAGGTGGTATTTGGTGCATGTGGGACTCGGGTGCTTGGGGAGTTTCTGTCATCAAATCACACAGGCAGTACGTTCATTTTGAGGTAAGCTTTAATGCTAACCCTCCTTGGTTTCTCACTGTGGTATATGGTAGTCCTCTTCCTAGCCTTCGTACAGAGCTATGGCATGAGTTACGGTCTCTGCATGTGAATATTTCTGGGGCTTGGTGTGTGGCGGGTGATTTTAACTCTCTGCTTCATCCGTCTGAGAAGTTAGGGGGTGCTGCAATAAATATGGGGAGTTGTAGAGCCTTCAGGGAATGCCTTAGTGACTGTGGGTTGATTGATGGTGGTTTCCAAGGTCCTAGCTTCACCTGGCATCGTCGGGGTACTAGAGAAAGGCTTGACAGAGTGGTCTATAATATGGAATGGCGTCACGCTTTCGAAGAAGCTGCTGTTATCCACCTTCCTCATTACAAGTCGGATCACAATCCGCTTTGGCTCCGCTTTGACACAGTTTCTCATGCTAATCATGGTAGGAAACCTTTCAAGTTTTTGGCTTCTTGGCTCCTCCATAACGATTTCCCTGCTATGGTTCGTCGGGTGTGGGATCCGAATGAGGATTGGGTCCAAAATATTGACACCTTCTCCAAAACGGCCTCAGTTTGGAACAGGGAGACTTTTGGTCACATTCTCAGGAAAAAGCAACGGTTGCATAATCGTTTATTGGGTATCCAGAAGAAGCTCTCTTTGGGGTCAAATGTTTTTCTTGAAGATCTTCAAGATCTTTTATGTAAAGAATTAGATACTGTCTTGAAAGAAGAGGAATTGTTGTGGGTGCACAAGGCGAGGTGCAAATGGGTGCATTTTGGAGATCGCAATACCAAATATTTCCATGGCACAACCATCATGCGACGTCGGAGGAATAAAATCGCTGCCCTGAAAGATGAGCAGGGGAATTGGGTTTTTGATGAAAGCAGGTTGTGTACTATGGCTACTGCTTTTTTCAAAGATCTTTATATGGATGATGGTTCTTTTGTCCCTTTCATCATCTCAGGATGTTTTCCTAGAATCCATGAGGTTGATCTTAATTTTCTTCATGGGAATATTTCTTTTGAAGAGATTCGAGATTCTGTCTTCAGTATGGGGGGGTTGAAGGCCCCAGGACCTGATGGTTTGCATGCCCTTTTTTTTCAAAGTCAGTGGGAGGTAATTGGCCCATCTCTCTTTTCGCTGATTGCTCAGGTCATAAAGCAACCTGAGATTTTGAAGAAAATCAACAGCACTTTGATTACTCTTATTCCTAAAGTTGAGGCCCCGGAGTCTATTTCTCAGTTTAGACCCATTAGTTTGTGTAATGTGGCTTATAAAACTATTACGAAAATTATTGCTACTCGTCTGCGACGAGTGATGAGATACGTAATTTCTCCGGCCCAGTGTAGTTTTATCCCTGGGCGTCAAGGTTCAGATAATATCATTATTGCCCAAGAAGTAATCCATAGCATGAGGAAAAAAAAGAAGGGAAAAAAAGGGTTTATGGCTATAAAGATTGACTTGGAAAAGGCTTACGACAGGCTTAAATGGGAGTTTATTAGGGAAACTTTGATGGATGTAGGGCTTGGAGAGAATCTTATTGCTTTAATCTGGAATTGTATTACGTCTTCTTCTTTGAATGTGGTGTGGAATGGAGTGAAGACTGAAGATTTTTTGCCTACCAGAGGCATTCGCCAAGGGGATCCTTTATCTCCCTATCTGTTTGTGCTTTGTATTGAACGGTTATCTCAGCTTATTAACTCTGCCATCTCTCATGGTCATTGGAAACCTCTGGTTCTCTCCAGGAATGGCCCTCCTATTTCTCATCTTCTGTTCGCGGATGATATTTTTCTGTTTGGTGAAGCCTCTGTGGAGCAAGCAGACATCATGAACAATTGTCTCAAGCTTTTTTGCGACAGTTCAGGGCAGAAGGTTAGTTTTGAGAAGTCTAAGGTCTTTTTCTCTCCTAATGTTAATCATATTCGCAGAAATGATCTTGCTAGTAAACTAGGTATTGGTGTCACTTGTGACCTAGGCACTTATCTTGGGATTCCCTTGGTGCATAAACGTAGCTCCAGGACTTCTTTTAGCTATATTACGGAAAAGGTTATAAGGCGTCTCAGTACTTGGAAGGCAAACTCGCTATCTTTGGCGGGTCGTCTTACTCTTTGCCAATCGGTTATTTCCGCAATGCCCAATTATGCCATGCAGACCTCTTCTTTTCCGTTGAGTATTTGTGATGAAATAGATAAGCACAACAGGAGTTTTTTGTGGGGTGCCAGCCAAGAGCAAAGAAAACTGCATCTGGTTAACTGGGAAACTATTTGCCGCCCTAAAGCAGTTGGTGGGCTGGGGTTAAGACACACTCGACAAGTGAACATGGCTTTCATGATGAAGTTGGGTTGGGGTTTAATTAACAAGCGTGATAGCTTGTGGGTTCAAGTTCTTAGGAGCAAGTACCATTGCGGGGCAGATATTCGTCCCATGGTCCAGCTGAGGTCGTCTAGTTCGAATACTTGGCAAGGAGTGTGTAAAGCTTGGCCTTTAATGCAGAAAAGTCTGGTGTGGCGGCTAGGGAATGGTCAAGGGGTTTCTTTCTGGAATGATCACTGGGTCTCGGGGATCCATTCTCTTCTTCCATACTTGCTGAGGGAGATTGGGGAGGATTTGCACGCAGCAAGTGTTGCTCAGTTTGTCTCCATGTCTGGGGGTTGGAACTGGCCCATGCTAGAGAACTTACTGCCTCTGCAAATTTGTCGTCGTATTGCTGGTATTAAACCGCCTGTGGTGAATGGTGGTGAGGACCAGTTAGCTTGGAATCCTTCCCATGATGGAGATTTTTCCCTTAAGTCAGCTTATTCCAGTCTGGTCGAGGATGCTACAGATGCCACACAAGGGTTGTTTCAGAAGCTTTGGCGTTGGGTTGGGCCTCAACGTATTCGGACCTTCCTTTGGCTTGTGAGTCATGATAGCCTTCTTACGAACTTTCGGAGATACAGTAGACATCTTACGGATGACCCTATCTGTGCTAAGTGTGGTAAAGATCTGGAAACTACCTTACACGTCCTACGGGATTGTAATGCAGCAACAACTGTTTGGAGGAGGCTGGTTCACCCTGGGAAGTGGCACCAGTTTTTTAGTCTTCATCTCCACGATTGGGTTTTCTTGAATTTAAGCAAGGACTGGGGAAGAAATACTCTTGACTGGGCTCGTTTGTTTGGGGTGGCAGTGCACTCGTTATGGGAAGCCAGGAATGCTTTTGTTTTTGAGAGTGATAGAGCCATAGGCAAAGGGGACCTTGTTTTCCACATCTTGGCCAGAGTTAAGGATTATGGAGTGGATGATAGTTCTATTATTGGCCGCTTACAAGGTGGTAAACGCATGACTAGGCATATTTCCTGGGTGTTCCCGAAGGATGGATGGACTAAGCTGAATACCGATGGCTCCATGCTAGGGTCTTCCCTTTCTGCGGCTTGTGGAGGATTACTTAGAGATGCTTCTGGTGCTTTTATCGCTGGTTTTATGACTAACCTGGGTCAGTGCTCTATCACCTATGCGGAGCTTTGGGGCTTGATTCTTGGTATCCGCCTTGCGTGGTCCTTGGGTCTTCGAAAAGTTGTAGCTGAGACAGATTCTCAGTGCTGCATACAGCTTATTCAAAGCTGCACCAGTTCCCACCATCCCTGTTTTTCCTTAGTTAAAGAGATTAGAGACATGCAACGTCTTGCATGGGAGCTTGAGATTAAGCATGTGTTTAGAGAAGGGAATCAGTGCGCTGATTCCTTAGCCCGTCAGGGTCACGTGGGTAGTTTTGATGTCATTTACTTCTCGGAGCCTCCCATCTGTGTAAGGGAGTTACTGTTGCAGGACAGCATGGGTGTGGCTACACCTAGAGCTGTTCCTCTGTAGGTTCTTGCTGGTTTTGTTTGTTTTGGGCTTTTGCCCCGTTGTTTAATCAAAAAAAAAAACATATTTTGGCCTAGGCTTGGGCCTAGGCGTTAGGGATTGGACCAAACTGATTAAGAAAAAAAAAACTAAAAAAAGAAAGAACCAATTATAAGTCGGTTTCATTCGGTTGGATCAATTTGCACTCAAGTGTTTGGTTTTGGTGCTTAAAAAAGAAAATTTAACCAAACTGAAAAACGAACCTATGCTACATATTTGTTTTGATTAATTACATATATATGTGTCATATAGCTATATGATCAATATCATATTAATTAAATATACTTACTTAATATATAAAATATATCTTCGTATCTAAGACCTTCATACTTTTTTCCTTAAACAAACAAAAGTATAGTGTATAAATAAGAAAAGCATACTATAATACTAATATAATCAATATAGATTACATCATCAAACTAAATTAAATATGCTTACTTACATACTATGTAAATTGTCCTTTATGTAATAATAGTATATAATATAAATAATATAAATATAGTCTTATAGATTTAAAGATTAGTTAGTGTAGGAAGAAGATTGCAGTTTAATCCAAAGACTAAAATGAATTTCTGAAATTTCTCCTTAATTTTAAAAATACAATTACAACTACCAAATAATATCATAAATATTCCAAATTTTAATAATTTGATGAGAAAAATATTAAGTAGATTCTGAATCAAGTGACATGAAGAAGTATGTGAGAAGCTTACCTATAAAATCTTTCTAAACAAAAAAAAAGCTTAAAAAATATTTATTTTCAATTATATTTGTAAATATTAAACAGAAAACTCCATGTCGGTGTTTAACTTAATGCTTTACAATTGACCAAAGTTTAGTGAGTTCTTGTTACAAGTTGACCACTGGTCCACTTGGCACCTTATCTTAAGAAAACTGAAAATGCTTATGTAGTTCATATGAAAATAATTTTAAATTGGGAGGTGGGAGTTCTTTTAATCTCTAGATTGATCACGTTCCATGGGACCATGCATGTGAACATCATATTTAATTGCTTATACCTACTTGCATTATTGTGCATGTGGGAGGGAAAAGCAAGTAAAGTAAATGAATTTTTTAAAAAAATCTACTCACACCATAGGCTTTCTATAAAATTAAATCAATTCATATATAATAAAAAAATTTGGTTCTGTGTTTGGATGAAAATTACATATATACTTATATAATAAGCCCTCCAATGAAAACTTATTTCATGATTTTATTAGTTGCTTTTTATAGATTAATTATAGTGTGAAAAAAAAAAATTGGTAAGTGCTTAATTTTTTCTTTTGGTACTTTTGGTTTGAACACATAACTCACAAGTCTTAAAAACGATTTCAGTATTATTTGACCACAAATCGTTTGGTAAGTAAGAGCTAAATTAAGTGCTTATAATTGAAAAATAAGTTTTCCAAAACGGCTATATTCCAAAAAGCAAAAAAAAAAAAAAAATTAGAATGGAATATGGATGACTTCTTCTATCCTTTAGGAGTAAGCAATTTTCTTACTCTAGAGAAATATATAATTAAAACAAAGTATGGAGTTTATAGCTTAAGATCATCCAACACGTAATTTCATTTATTTGGGCTAATTATCATTTACTTAAAGTAATTTGTTGTTTATTCAAGAAGCACTTCAGAAAAATCTGACCAGATATCTCAAATATAGAAATATTTTAGAACTACAATAATTTATAGGAGCAAGGACGCATAGTGGTCCAAATTTTACTTTACTTTAATTATGACTTTATGAGAAAGAGATGCAGGAAGGGTTATGTATGCATGTTCAGCAAAGAGAGAAGAAGAAAAAAAAAATTCTTAAGGTAGACAATCACTTTCACTGCACTTTATTTAGGGGTCGGGGGAAAACAAACATTATATCATATCATGATTCATGCATATATACACTTCCCAAATTAAGATTGATCATAACCTCCATGATATTCCTTCAGAGATTTTCCCAGAAATTCTGTGGGATCCCAGAGAAGGACAGAATAATATTCATGCTCTTGTGAATCACCTAACTTAGCTAAGAAATCAACGCACTCATTATTATTCTTAAATCTGAACCTGAAATTCCCTTTTTTTTGTGGTGAAATGCTAACATAGACAACTTGAGTGGTCAATTCGTTTGGAATTATAAAATCAATGTTGTTGCACCTTTTTTAAATCGAAACTCTTCTTCAAATTGTTCTATGAAATTCTAAACTACTATAATTTATTTTATATTAATGAAAGTGAGAGGATGTATATATACTTGAATTTGTATATGAACAGAAAACGGTTTGGATTACCCAGGAAACCATTAAAAATGAAATCTAAGACCTGAAATACCAGATTTAATTAAATTATCAGAAATACGTAAAGGGAAAGTTTGGTAACCCTAGCAGGCTTGTTCTATTGACAGACGAATTTCCTTTCCTGCAGAAAAAAGCAAAAGCATAAAGCAACTTAATTATATATTTCTTATAACCTAACAGAATCTTCTTCTTCTTCTTCTTTTTTTTTTTTTTCATAAAAGAAAGAGAAAAATTATTACCAATGGTTATCCGCAAGTCCACGACCACGAGTAAACAGGGGCATGATTATAACGACTTTAGACTCACTAATGAAAATTTAGAAACTTGGGTCAAGGAAAGACAATGATTCATTATCTTATGGCGCTCAAGGGCAGCTTCAGTTCCACGAAATCCGTTGTACCATTTAGACCTACCAACCATAGTTGAATGCTCAAGAGACAGTAGGTGATCATTGATCAAGCACAAATGATATTTGCAGTTTTGCATAATATATGATATATTACGTAAAATTCAAATCATGAATATAAAATTTTTAGTGAATCTAGTTAAATTTAAATCTTGTTAAGTATATGTAGTATGAAAGTGTAAGCATTATTTTCTGTCCTTCTTATCTGTGAATTTAATTAATTATTTTTTATCCTTTTTGATTGTCACTTTCTCAAAATCAAAGCTAAGTTAATTACTTTTATTTCCTTTTATAATTTTACCATCATCAAACACACTCTCCATTAAATACTCACCTAAAAATAGCTTTTTAATAATAATATGGGTACGTAATTTGAGAAAATAAACAAATATTTTATAGTATTCGAGATTATTTAATGACTTCATTAATTCCCGTGTGCACCTTCCTTAAATGACAAATAGAAAAGACCCGAGGCAGTAATATATAAGTAGTATTAATTATTTTGGATCAAGCTATAAGCAGTTTAAATCAGCACCAAGAAAAGTTGCATTAATTTGGTTTGAAGAAAGTTGACGCATGTGTTAAGACAAAATTAACTAATTGTCGGAGACTGAAAAGCACTCCTTAATCTCATATTTTAGTCTTCAATAAAGGGCAAAAGGGCTCATTATTAGGTCTCTAAATCACCAAAAGTGGTTAAGCGTGGGTCTAATTACACTTTCCCATAGATTTGGATTTGAAGAAAAAGGAAGAGAAAAAAGAGATATAGCTACTTACTTTGTATTGAAGTAACTAGATTAGGGAACTACGCATGCATTTCCATGGGGAGGCAAGGCAATGCTTGTAAAGTACTTTAAAACTTTTTCCTTCTTTTCCTTTTGGCTTTTGCTTGTTTATCATGGATTCCAACAGAAATCTAACTTCCAACTCTTTGTCGGTTTCGGATAAGTCTACACTACAGGATCATGAGATAGCCCTTTTTGACCTGATCAACCATCAAGAGAGAAAAAAGTAAAAAAAATGAAACATGAAGAGAAATATTTTACTTCTGAAACGGATTTCATGTTAATTTCTTTTAAAATAGTTGGGTAAAAACTCAAACTCATGGCCAAAAACAAAAAACGGGTAAGTGCTAATGATTTTAGAGTAATGATATATACACAATTTTGTCTTTTTTTGGATAGCAATTCACAAAAGAATTTGGATTTAACTGGTCTACTTAACTTTTTTTCTTATCAAAATTAAATTTTGTAAAATGATATTATATGTATAATTCTATACATAAAAATTATAGATTTTATCTAATGCATACTTTTATTAAAATTGTCTCAAAAAAAAAAAAAGACAACAAAGAGATTAGATAATTTTTGCATGTGAAATATAATTAAAGTTGGTGAGTATATTTTATTCGTGTCATTTATAGATACAAAGAAAAGAATACCATTTTGTATATCCCAAATAAATTAAAGAGCTTGAAAATATGGTAGCATCTTAAAAATGAGTTGGTAGTTGGTATGATAAACTAGAGGGCTTGGTACATATGGCCGATTAGAAATCACCATACACTAATAATAGTGGTAAATTGATGAGCTTTGGCTATAATGGCTTTTTTTTTTTTTTTGGTAATAAGTACTAGAATCTTTTTTATGTCAGAAATTTAATCTCTATCATTCTCTCTCTTTCATTTTTTACACTTTGCGCTCTATTATAAAAATATATATTAAAGGGATGGTTTCAGCTAATAATAATAATAATGGTAAGAGAAGAGATAAATAGAAGGATTGAAGATAGAGAAGGATTGAAAATGAAGATGGATAGAAATGTCTTACTTTTTGCTTCTTGATGCTTTGTGGAGATAATGTCTTATTAATTTTCATCTCTCCTTATTGGTATATGTGAAAATAAATCAAAGTTTGTAAACAATGAAATGCAACTAATGACCACTTCATTTCGACCTGAAAAAAGTTTTGTAATTGTTGAATACAAATGATACTCACTTGTTTTTACTCTTCATTTTTATATTCACAAAATTTTACTCTTACCAAAGACGCATAGGAAAGAGAGATATAAAAAGAAAGAGCACAAATTGATCTTTTTTAAGTTGAAAAACTGGTTTTCTATCTACTCTATATGCCATATCGTGGAGCAAGCAAGAGGCATTCAAGGCTTGAAGTACTGCATATATAAGATGTTTCTTCTTCCCTACCTGTTAAATACATCTCTTGTCTACAATAAATATTAGATCAATCATTAAACTCTCCCTGCATTAGAACCCTAGTCATAAATGAATTGGGGGGCCATGAACATCTAATCTGGGTTGCTCAATTAATGTACTCACTCAATTGGGACTCAACATCAAACACCTTATGATTGCGATAGCATCTATACTCCATATCAAATATTTTTATGTCCCACTGGTAATCATATATATATATATATATATATATATATATATATATATATATTTCGCTCAACTCTAAAATCATGCACCAAATTAGCCAATGTTCTAATTAATATCTTATCCTTGAAGAATGCAGTTGATACAATACAAGGTATCCAAAAAGAAATTTTTACTTTCAAAGTTTAATGTCTTGTGCTAGTCTAATTAAACACCAGATGCTATGATTTATTTTCTCAAAAAGCAGATGCAGATCTCTCTCTCTCTAGGAATATACAGATGAAACACAGTGAAAATTTCTGCCTATACACCTACAATTCTTTCACTTTCTTTTTCCCCGAGACTACTCATTGTTATCTTGACCAATATGGTCATGTAACTCAATTTTGAACCTAAAATCATGATATAGTAGGAAAATATTATAGTTTCAACAGTTGCAGTGTCTCTAACTGTAACTTAGAATTTTTTCTGAAAAATATTGAAAACTATATATTTTGCAATTTGTATGCATTAGCCCTATATATATAGGTATGGTACGTAGTTTGGGATTGGGAGTTGGGGGTGGGGAATGGGAGTTAATTGAGTTTGGTTAAGTGGGTTTGAAGAATTAATGGGAATGGTTAAACCCATTGTGCCGGTTGTTAGCGAAAATGTACAATGTGCTTAATTAGCAACAGAGGCACTAGTAAGGCCTAGTTTAAAAGAGGTCCCCCACGAGCCTGATTGAGGGGTCATCCAATTTACATAGCTGCACGTGATACTGCTCAACAAAAGCAAGGATCTATGACTGATTTGGGAAACCTCTTCTTTCATTATATAGGTACTGGGCCTCATCACATGCCACGTGTCGTTGTCGTGTGAGCCAGAGAAATTGCATGTGACCTCAGGCCTCACCCATTGAAAGATTAGGCTGCACTCACGTACTTGTGTCCCTAACAAGGATGAAGAACAACGATTAATTATGTGACAGAAAGATTTGCATGAATATTCTGTGAGATTTTGCTTGGTCCATGATTAAATCAAACACTTTACACACAAGAAATTGGTTCAACTTGCTCATTGAATTGACACTAAATTCCATGTTAACTCTTTAATTAATGTGGTGGTATATTTTTATTTGGGGCTATGTCTGGAAGTTGAAGGGAAAGAAAAGGGAAGAACACAAGAGATTGGGAAAGGGAAGGAAAAGAGGGGACTTAAGTGAATTTCTCTCTCCTTTATTTGAGTGAGTAAAGGGAAAGAGAAGGAAGGAGAGGGAATTATAAAAAATGAGCTTTGAAGGGGTTTGAAGGGATTACCTCTAATCCTTCCCTTTCTTAAACTTTTGAAGAGAACTCACAAATTAAAGAAATGTTTGCATCATACCCCTTAATAATTCCTCTCCTTCTAAAATCCCAAATAGCCTCAAAGTTACCGCACTCATAAAATTTCCTTCAATCAATTTAATGTTGTTGTCTAACTACTTTTCAGTTTCTTTCTCGAAGAAAAAAGAAAGAACTAATACTTCTAAGCACTTTGAATTGGAGTTTGTTTTTTTCTTAATTCAGGATATATAAAGATTGTGATTTGATAAAATGATTATACTGAGGACATTTAGGTCATAATGAGGCATCATCAATACTCAGATCCAAGCCAATGACTATCTTATTTCCAACTTGTGTATTGACCAATCACTGCAAGCCATGTCAGTTCTCTTAAGCAATGTAGTTTGACTCAAAACCCTGAAACAAAGGAGCGATGACTCTTGAAGCTAATAGAATATTTAGAGGACAATAACGTGGAATACAGTGATTAGTGGAAGGAAATTCAGGGATAGTCCCTGAAATGGAGAGGATCAGTCTCCAATGATCACATGGTCCTGCTTATAGAGACATGTACATGAAGGCCCACTTTGTTAGCTTAAAAACAAACACACTTCTATAAGCCCACTTGAGATCAAACCCCAATTTGGGAACACATACAGAAGAAGAAGCCTATGTTCTCTCTCTCACTCTCTCACTCTCTCACCATTAAAAACACGAAGCCTAGTCCACTGCTTTCTCCAATGCAATTGTTTTCCTCTCATCCAACATCGCTGTCTATGTTATTGTACTCTCTCTCTCTCTCTCTCTCCATCTCTCTCACCCTTTGTGGTCCTTCCTCTCTTTATATCCCTCTTATCACTTTCTCCATTCCTGCATAACTAGCTTATATCTAACTACTCCTTTTTTTCTTCTGCCTACTACTCCCTCTCCTTCTCCTTCTTCAAATAGGTTGTCTTTAAATTTGTTTGCTGCTTTCCAACAAAACCCATTATTTTTTTTCCCCATTTCACTTGCTTCTACTGGGTTCATTTCTCTCTTGTGAGTATATTATACTGAACTTGACTCTCACTTTGAAGAGACAATTACACCAATCTCTAGGGATATGTCTAGCAGAAGGTCCAGGCAGTCATCAGGGTCTACAAGGATCTCCGATGACCAAATCATCGAACTTGTTTCTAAGTTGCGTCAACTTGTTCCTGAAATTCGCCATAGGCGCTCTGACAAGGTATGTCAAAAACTTCATTTAAAAATTATTTTGAGTCTTCACCTAATAATTTAAACTTTAGGCTAAACAATTTCATGACCTGAGATATTGCTTAGGCTAAAGCTAGTTAAACTCAAGCCTACTAATATTATTATAGCTACAAAGGGAGAGAATATAGGACTTGAAATGTTATTATCCTTGGTAGAAGTAGATGAAAGGGATAGTTTAAGAACATGTTGGCAATAACATATTGGCATGGCTCGTGTAACACATGTGAAGTATATATATATATATATATATATGATAAAAGATAAGAGTGAAGAGAGACTCCAAAATTGACCCAGATATTAAGGCTTGGTTCTAAACAATTCCAAATTGTATGTAGATCTGCATGGACGTCAAAGTTTTCATATTGACTGGTATCTATGTTTTGAAAAGATAAAGATTACATACAAAAAACAACAAAGAACCCAAAAAGAAAAAAGACCTAGAAATAAAAGAAGATCTGTACTATAGAAGTCATGTGGTTTGGACCAATGGGTTAAATAGAACTTGCTCTGTGGTCTGAATAGTACATTTAGACCGGGATGGGGGAGTACCAGTTATCCGTAATCACAATATTTGTTAGTGATTGTTTGGACTCTGAATGCTTCTTTCTCCTTGTTAGCTAGCAAAGGACAGCAGCATATGTAAGAAAGTGACTTGTAGCTTGTAGCTGATTAAGATATGACTTTGTTGTGCTTGTGCTGCAGGTTTCAGCATCTAAGGTCCTACAAGAGACCTGCAACTACATCAGAAGCTTACACAGAGAAGTGGATGACTTAAGTGAGAGACTGTCTCAGTTGTTGGCCACAATTGATGCTGATAGTGCTGAAGCTGCCATCATTAGAAGCCTAATTAACCAATAAACAAGCATATCAATTGAAGTTCTCAATTATCCAAGATGGTGTAAGAGTGTACTTCTACTTCATTTTAGGTGGGCTAGCTAGAGTGCAGTTTGTGGTGTACCTGCATGCCATGGCAGGTAGGGCACACTTATAATGTAAGAAAGTTTTTGTAATAAGAATCGAGGGCTTTCATTAGCAACATACCCCTATCTATAGATGGCCAAAAAATGTTGTAGTTCTTAATATTTTCAGCTTTAAGATATTAGGTGTGGACTAGTTGACGAGGGTTTTGGATAGCCCATAAGAGGTGTTAGGCTCAGCCATCCATACCACCGTGTACCCGAAATGAATTTATTAAGCTTTAATCTAGTACTTTACTTTAAAGAATTGAAGTTATTGAGAGGTTTGATGTCAGGATTGTAAGAGACAAATATTTGATGGAAAATATATTATATTTATTTGGATTTAAGAGTTTGATTATCCATTAATATTGGTTAGCAATGGATACACGAACATTAATATAAACGTGTTAACTTTGGGATTTTGTCGGTAAAGTTGGGTTCAAGTTTCAACAATGTCAATATGAAAGCCCCGACTGAAAGTGTTCGACGTGAGAGTGATTTGATTTAATGTTGGTTCTTTTATTACGGCTAGCATATTGCCTTTAAGTATTCAGATAGAGACAACTAACAAAGAATCCAAGACACATAACCCACGGAAACTGTCTTCATTTTCACCAGGTAAAAAGGTGAAAAAGGCTTCCTCATTGCGGTTATTAAGTCAAGGAAACGTGTATTGTTTTCTTCTTCCTTTCCGTAGTTTATGTTTAGCGTAATCATAGGGATTTAGTAGAGGAAATTCAAATTCATATCTTCTTTAGAAAAGTATGAAAGCAAGTTGACAAGAAAGGCAAAAATCATACTTGACTACATTAGGTTATAAACTCTTAACTAACTTCTTTTTACTCGAAAGATTTGGTCTATAAAATCATCTTGACCTGAGCTAGGGTAGAAATGAAGAGAAAAATATGCAATTGAGAAGTGTTGAATATATATATATATATATGGGAAGAGATTTACCGATGGTCAAAATTCAGCATCTGCTTTTGTCATTTTGCTACCTTGAGGACCTTTTCATCACCTCCTCATTGTGGAATTACTATTGATCCACATGACTATTATTGACATTCATCGACCACCATTGTAGACATAATCAACCACTTCTCCACTATGGCTCATGTTTGTTATAAATTTTTAGTATATCAGTAGCTTCTCCTTGTCATTTCTTTTGGATGTAGATAGATAGAGTTATATTTTTTGTTCTACGTGAGACATGGAGGATCGGAATTTGAACTGGAGACCTCACCTTTTTAGGAGATCGATCTTCTCACCAGTTATATTTGCTTGTGTTGTTTATCCTTGTCATTGGCTATCTCATTTTTGTTACATTTTTATTATCACCAATATGAATACAACCTACACTAACACTATCGCTATTACTATCACCATAACATTCTATTGTAGTCTTGTATCCCCTGCCTTTTCACGGTCGCCTCTCACTTCCACCGCTTCACATCTTTCAATACCCTAACCTCAACACCATTACCTTAATTTCCATACTACATTTTATTGCCACCTCAGCCTACAGGGGTGAAGCTAGACTTCAACTTCAAAAATAGGACAAAGTTGAATTAAAACTAAGTTTAGTGAGAAGGGAAGGGGGATTTTGGGGTTTGGAGGTATTTGGGATGTTGGGAGGGGTAAAATTGGCGAGGACCACCACACTAAACACTCCCCAATGCATGCCGCCACAGCTACTACCGCCCCCAATTCCTCCAGCGCGCGCAGATGTTTGTCTCTATGTGTGTGTGTGTGTGTGTGTGTGTGTGTGTGAGAGAGAGAGAGAGAGTATTTCTAGATTAATCATTATTTTACAAACTTTTCTGATAGAATAATATACAATGGTGATATGTGATTAAATTTATGTATCATTAGTCATATTTGTATATTGATTTGCTTGTCCTTTAGTGAGTTTGTTGCTACTTGTAGTTTGGCTTGCCAACTTAATTAGAATATCATACATATAATATATACTTGCATACAAATTAATTCAATTCTCCTTGACATGTGATCTATGAGTACCATTATAAATCTTCTTTGAAGTCTATGACATACCTTGGCCTCAAAATAGGGTAGCATTTCCTTACTGTAAACTTTATCATAAAAAAAAAAAAAAGTATACAAGTTAATTGACAAGAAATGTGGTCAATGGCAGAGCTTCATTAGGACAGGGAGGGGTCATTGCCCCCTTTTTTTTTTTTTTTTTGCAATTTACTTTAAAAAATTAATATGGTCTCCTAAATTTTTTTAAAAAATTTAATGTGTGTCTCTCAAATTTTTTTTGTCTCTCCTTGACCCTTCAACATTTTATTTCAAGCTCCGCCACCGAATGTGGTAGTGTATAGGCCATGAATTTTTGGAAAGGTTGATGCTTGATTAGCCATTTATACTCTCTTTTTCTTTGTTTCTTTTTTTGTTTTTTTTGGTAAATTAGCCATTGATACTTTATTAATAAGTGAAGCTGCACTTCTAACAGAAACAGGGGCTAGCTACCAAAATTTGACTTTACTGTGCAAGTTGCAACAAGGCAAGATTGAATAAACAAGGCCTGCAAATGTTTGTCGGCCGACAACAGAAGAAATTGACTATACCTTCGACCAAGATGTTGCTTAAACCATATAATATCTATACACAGATCTTCTGCAGTTGGAAAACGATAATGCATGAGTTTTGTGGTCATTGTAATACTGGTAGAAATCCATGATTTTCCACGATAAAGAAATTGATACTTTCTCCTTTTATCACCACTCACTCGTAAGGTTTATAATCGAAGGATTCAAAGTGAATTTCATTTTGTTAAAAAGAACTGCAATAATTAATTTCAGTTATAACAATCCGTGCCATATTTTGATTTGCCTTGATGCATTACATCAGATTGTACAAGATCCCCCCTCTCCCCCCTTCTTTTTTCTTTGTTTGCCATTAAATAAATAGAGCTAAATTTTCTTGCGGATAATATAGAAGAATGAAGATTTAAACATATGACCTCAATCTTTTTAAAAGATCTTTAAACCAATTGTATTGTGTGTCTATGTATAAGATTATCTTATATTGAATTTTGAATGCTCAAGTTAGTTTGAAAGCTCCCTTCAGATATTGCCAACATATTCAACCCAAAAACAAGACACCTCACAAATGATTTTATGTGGAACAACTACTTTATTGGTAAATATATTAGTAGGTAAGGTAATTGAATCCAAGAACAAGATAAGTAATGCTACTTGGATATTATATTTCCTTGGAGGAGGCCTAATGGTAATTTGAATGAGTAATGCTATTTAATTAGAAAAAAAATTAAATTTTATCAAAATTTAAATGTGGTTCTTAGATGAAACAAAGTAATATAAACTATATATTTATTCAGTGGTAATTACCAAGGAAAGATGAAAAACAGAGGACTAACCCCTATTATCAAGCCAGGCAATTGAACCATTTTGTCATTTTTATTGTTTGGTTGTAAGAAAGAAAATGGGAGGAAAAGAAAGTTTGTACAAAAAGTTGATGCAGGTACACTAAAGATTTTCTCTTGATTCATGGAGAGAAAATGCAATAAAAGAACTCAAAAAGGGAATTAAATCATTTTGCCTCTATTAATAACACTAGTTTCAATTTTTTTTTTTTATAAATATATAGGTGTAATTTTATTTTTTATTAAAATTTTAAAAGTTATTTTCTCTCTATTTTTTTTTAATTTTCACCCATACAAACATTAAAAAAAAAAATCTTTATTTTCTATCCTCTCTCTTTTCTTTCCTCCTATTTTCTCCTCCCATCCAAACTTAGTTAGACTAGGCTTTTGACTAAGTGATATTAAGGTGAACTTTAGTTTCGTGTTCAAAACTAAAATCTTAACTAAAGTACCAAAAGAAAAAAAATACGTTTGACTAGACTTTTGGCGAAGTGATATTAAAGTGAACTTTAGTTTTGTATTCGAAACTAAAATCTTAACTAAAGTAAAATAAAAAAAAANAAAAAATACGTTTGACTAGACTTTTGGCCAAGTGATATTAAAGTGAACTTTAGTTTTGTATTCGAAACTAAAATCTTAACTAAAGTAAAAAAAAGAAAAAGAAAAAGAAAAAAAAGGCTTTCCCTTTGTCAACCATTATTTTTCAGCTAAGCAATTAAACCCGTAGCGGTGAACAGAACCCACTCCCATCCTCGTCTTCTCTCATTCGGGAGAGGCAATAGAAGTTGCTAGTGAAGAACTATGAGAACTTCTAACACATAGAACCTCTCCAGAACTATGACGTAATCTTCTTCTTTTTTTGTGGAAAAAGAATTTAAGATTCTGTTTTCTCATTCTCTCTCTCCAATACTCTTGTAAAATCCAGCATCAAAGAAGCAGTGTTATAATTTTACGACTGGCAAAATGTAGGTTGATATAGTGTTGTAGCTTGTACTTTTATATATGTTAATCTTGTGGAATTTTTTGGCTGATTCGGGCACATAAAACACCTTGAAATTGCAATTTTTTTCAGGTAAATACTTTAGTGTATAGCCTTATCTCTTGAAGACCATGCTATAATCATCAACAATAATGTTGAAACAGAGAGAAATGGGTTCAGGTTGCAAGCAGAGTCACCAGAACCCGTTTTCGATCGGGTAGAGAAGTAGTTAGTTAGGGACTCAGTACAAAGCCCAGTTGTGGGCTTGGACTAGGAGACTGGCCCCAATAAAGGCTCATTTTGAGCTACTTCTTAGGATATGTGATAGGCAATAAAAGGGTACCCAAAAAGGAAAAAGGTGGCAAAAGAGGTCAACATTAAAGGAGTCTTATTTACTTTTTTTTTTTTAAGAAGTAACAATGAGTATAAATATTACTCTTTAATTATATTTGGTATGTTTAGTAATATGAGATGAAGAGACAAAGAAGAAATGAGAGTTTGAGAAGAAAAGGGATTGATGAAGGAGGTCTAAAATATTTTTGTCTCTAGTACTCTTCTATATAGTTTCTTTTAATTAATTTTTTTTTTTTTTTACCTTAAGATAAATAGTGATTGCATTTGCAATCAAACTAAGAAAAGATATGAGAATACTAGTTTTATGACTAAGAGCATGCTATTTTTTTAACTAGACATATTTAAAACAAAATAAATTTTGCTCCTTTTACTCCCCCGACCAAACATACCCCTACACTATATTTTCCACCCTCCCTAATTTATATATCAATAAATTTTTTGTGATTTGATTATATTAAATTATTCTATTGTAAAATTTTAGAATATTCATACATATAGTTGGATATCATGTTCTATGAATTTTTTTACGAATTATTTGTTTGTGAAAATTCATACATCAAGAGAAATATTATATTTTCTGCACTCTCACATTTGGTGTGACCAAGCTGAGGGTGAGGGAGACAATGCTGGTGGTGAAGGTAGCCACGACGATGCGATAGCTAGAGCTTCTCTGGCAAAGACATCTAATATAGCAATGGAGCTCATCTTACGCTGAATTGAGATAGGGGAGAAATTTACAAGTAATATGGGATGCAGTTTGTACGGGAGACTTTCCTAATGAGTATGATGAACTCGTAAATGAGTGTGATGTAGAGAGATGATTATTTCTCGAGAATGTTATAGACCAGCAAATGGATGGAACAAATTCCATCAGAATATCAAGGTTTACTGACTTAATAGTCGCAGATGTTGTTCAAGGACGACATGATCTGTAAGTAGAGCTGTCAAACGGGCCAGTCCGCCCCGCCCCGCCTCAACTCGCTTCCCAAACGGGGGCGGGGCGGGCTGAGAAAACCTTAACCCAACCCAACACACTGTGGATTGTGGGTTAGGCGGGCCAGTCCGCCAAAAAAAAACAGCAAATTAGTGACTAATAACAATTTAAATCAATGTCAAACACTAAATCAATGATAAATAATTTTCCATCACGTAATTCAAATTATTTAAGGGGACCAAAATTAATTAAATAGTCTAACAAAGTAATAAACAATCATTAAAAAACAAGTCCAAGAAGATTAATACTAACATGACAACATAATTTTATAATAAAGATTAGAAATTAAAAAAAAAATAAAAAAAAAATTGACTGGCGGGCCAGCCCGCCCCAACCCACCCCGCCACCAACCCACAACCCAAACGGGGCGGGCTCAGAAACCCGCTTCCAAACGGGCCAACAAAACCTTAACCCAACCCAACCCTTTTGCATGGCGGGGTGGGCCAACCCAACGGGCCCAACCCATTTTGACACCTCTATCTGTAAGATCACTGAGGATGAGAAGGCTATGGGCTCTAATGATAGCCGCACAAATATTGAACCTCAATGTGGTTGATGAAGGTTTTGATGTTCATGATAGTGATAGTGACGAGGATGACAATGCTGGTGGTGAGGGTGAAAATGCTGGTGGTGTGACCAAGAAATTCTCACTTTCTTGAACCATCATGTTTAGTAAGTATAATGTTCATCAAATATTGCTTAATGCTTAATGGGGGTAATTTTACAAATATTGACAATGGACAAACTCCAACGCTATTGCGCCGGTACTTAGCATTTCTTAACCCTCTTAAGAAGACTAAGTTGAGAGTTACAAGAAATACTCCTAGAGGGGGTGAATAGGAGTTTTCAAAAATTTTAAGCTAATTTCATCTTAAACAGAATTTGTTTTAAGATCTAAACAGCACGAGAACTAGTTCTGGAATATATGAACTAGTTCTAGAACAAAATAAATGAACACAATAAACTCAAATCCAGTTTAACAAAGAATAGCACAAATAGAGCAATCCAAAAAAAATTACACTAATTGATCACAATCAAAACTGAAATTCAATAAACATATGAAATCAAGAATAGAAGATAAGAGTCAAGAGAATCTTAGCCACGAATTTATAGTGGTTCAGCACTAAGGCTTACATTTAGTTCTCCCAATACTTGGGGTTCCACTAGATCAAGTTTAATTTGTCCAAGCTTCTCCAAGCTTTTATATCCATGGTTTCTCTCCAAAGCACACCAAGAACTTTCTCCTTCTAGCATCATAACTAGAAGCAATTCACTGATTTCCTACTGAAATCTGTAATATAAAACACTCAAATAAAAGTCAATCTCCATTAACATTCTCTCTCTCTCTCTCTCTCTCTCTCTCTCAAAGAAGATTTTTACAAAGAAGAGTACATGAGGAAGGAGAAACCAAGTACTGAAAATTTTGAAGGAGAAGAACTACTCTCACTCCCTCACACTAGCTCTTTCTTCTAAATATTTGAAAACACTCTCTTGAAGTAAAACCACCAGCACTGAAAAGCAATGACAATCCTTGATTTTGTGGACAGATGTCATGCTAAGATAAAAGTAAATTCCACTAACCATTTATTTTGTCTTGTAGTGACAAAAGAGATGCTTTTTACTAACTTCCCTTGAAAAGTGGATCTACACCAGCTCCTAATAAGAGAAAGCTTTCTTCACAAGCTGAGGTGACCCTCTGACATGCACAAAATAGGCTAACACATTCCAAAGTATTCGCCGCATAGATCCATGTCAACATCATTGATTAAATGACTTCAGAAGAATGAGTTAACTAGTTTAAGAACTTGTTCTTACATAAAGGAAGAACAAGTTCTCTACTTTCCTTGCTAACCTATTCCAAGTAGAAGACTAAGCCAAAACACAAATTAGAAGAATTAAAGTCATTTGTTATCATCAAAATAGGATTAGAGAATTGTGGAGCTAACAATCTCCCCTTTTTTTATGATGACAAATGACTACGGAAAATCTCCCCCTGAATATGAGCATACTTCAAAACTAGTTCTGAAACTAATTCTTAAAGCAATTTTTCAAAAGAAGTTTTAAGAGAATGGAGTTTTCCAACTAAGATAAACACAACAAGTAATAATAGTAATAACATTTCAACCAGAATATCTTAGGTTTCTCCCCATTTGTCATTATCAAAAAGACAAGGGAGAGGAATCAGAAAAAAAACAGTAAAGAACAAATATATCAACAACAAAACAAACATAAAAAAAATATACTTGAAAGAGGTTCATAAGATATTGTTTGATCACCAAAACAGTCAACCTAGGACCAATGCACAATGCATGATATGCAACATGATAAATAAAATCTAAAGCTGAGTAATTATCAAAAGTCTACATATGCAACTGAAATCTTGACAGAAAAAATCAAGAATTAGGTCCTAAGAGGTAGAAGGCTGAGAAGATTTAAGAGTTGGCAAATCTGCCTTAGTGATAGCCAATTCTTTCTCAACTGCAGCCAAGCAAGCAGAGCATTCAAAAGAAAAAGTTTGGAAGTAGTTAAGCCGCCTTCCAATTTGATTGGCCAATTCTTCAAGCTTGACAAAAGCAATCCATTCCACATGATTAACCTGTTTGGAAGGAGGAATTGGTTTGGCTTGAGCTTTCTGTTTCATGGAAGGTTTGGAAAAACTAGTTGGTGTTGGGGCAAGCCTCTTTGTTTGAGCAAACTTAGAACTTTCAAATGGATCTTCAACTGGTTTAGATGCAGGAAGAACTTGTTTAAGAACTAGTTTAGGAGGAAAATGATCTACAGAGAACTGGGACAAGTCTACTTTGAAGAACTTGCAAATTTTAACAACCAGCATGCCATAAGGCATAGTAGTTTTAGCCTTAGCTCCCTTAACAGTTGAAGCCTTTGTGTTCAAAATCAGTCTTGGCAAGTTCAGAAGCAGTTAGTGCTTTAAGTGATATAACAAATACAAATCTGGTGTAGAAAAGTCACTATGACTACCAGCCCGAGGTTATAACTGAGTGGTCACAAACCTAGCTAAGGTTCTAGTAATAGAATCAAAACAGTGAATTGATAAAGGTCTGCCTTGGCCTCTAACTTCAGGAAAATCACAAATGGATGTCATTGCATCATCATATCAAAAGACAAGACCTTTTGCACATATCTAGTATCTCCTTTAAGAGAAAGTTTTAGCATATTAGCCAATACCCTCTCAGTTAAAACAATTTCAACTTCAGCCACATAAGATTTCAGACAAATTAAACTAGTTTCAGAACCTTGTAAGGATTGCAACTAAGCATAGAATAGACGAATTACCTTGGAATACACAAGTTCACTGAGTTTAAGCAATGCAGACCATTCCATATTGGCAAAAATCTCTTGAATAGCCTTAGTGATTCCCATGAGATGAGACAGCCAGGAGCTATTGATCTGCTAGCATACAGACTGTTGAACCTTTTCTCAGTAGCAACATTATCAAATAAACAAAAACATATTTCCTTTTAGGCTATGTCTTGACCCTTGGAGAATATGCTGTTTTGCGAGCCTTCAATTTGAATTTATTTGAAAAACCAGAAGGAACAGATGAAAAGGCTGGCATAGACTGAGTTCCAGTTCTATGTTCTTAGACATTTTCAATTTTTGGGTCTGTTTCAGGTTTTAGGGCAGATGGAGACTCAATCTCAGGTTTTGGTTTAGTGACAGAGGAGGGCTGAGACTCATGTTCTTATGCAGGAGCAAAAGAAATGGGTTTTGAACTATCTGATTTTTCAGAATCAAATAAGGATGAAGTATTAGGAGAGGAAGGCATAACAAGAGAAGTAAGTGGAGATTAGAGAATGGGGGACAAAGGTGGAGAGCACAATGGAGAGGTATGGTGAGATGGATGAGGTGCTTCAAGAAGCAATAGATGGACCAATTTTTCAAGAATTTGTACATTAATGGACGGGAAAGGGAAACCCTTGAATTTGAGCTTTGGAAGAGGGATTGATAGTTTACCTTTTTCCTTAGATTTCCCAGCAGCAATGCTTCTTGAACGTTGGATTAGAGAGTTAAGCTCTGGTGATTCATCAAAAGAAGATGAAGGATCCGGAATGACAGTGGGATCTTCATGAGAACTCCAAGCTCTAACTTTACCTTTGGATTTATCCATCAATCGTTGGCTTGCTCTTCTCCTTTCCATGACCTTAAGTAAGAAAAATCTTGCTGCACAAAGTGATAGTTGAGCAAAGAAAATGGCACCACTAGAATCGGTGATGAAGGATGTAGATGAAAGAGTTTTGCAGAAATTTTAGGAAGGAGGGAAGTGGAGTAGTTTTAGGACAAAAATTCAAAAAGGGAAGGGAAGAAGAAAAGTGAATGCGAGGAAGACAGAAGGGTCAAAACGGGGTGTTTTGACAAAGAACAGAAGGGACAGTTTAATGAAACACACGTTTTGGCCAAAGACTTAAAAAAACGGGCTGAAAATGAATCCAGGCCCATAACAAAATTCTTTAAAACCAGCCCACAAAACAAATTAAAAATCTTTTTAAAACAGAAGCCAAAGGAATTAGCCCAAAAGAAATACTTTTAGAATAAAAAGCCCAATGAGATGAAGTTCTGATAAAATAAAATAAAATAAAATTAGCAGCCTAAACTACAATAGGATCAAATTTAGTGAAATTTGAGCAGAATAAATATTTTTTTAATATTTCATATTTCTATGCAAAGTTGCCAGAAGCATACCAAGATAAAATGATTATTAACTAGCTTTAAGAAACCAACAAGACAAACAAAGAAACAAGAAATGGTATGCATATGTACACAAGAAATATGCAAAGAGGATGAATGCAATCAAGACCAATGTATCATTCCTAGTTCATGTGTAAGAAAAGAAAATCTTTCTTCAACTAGTGCTTTGGTGAAGATATCAGCAATTTGATCTTCAGTACTAACAAAAAAAAATTCAATAGCTCCTTTCATGACATAATCTCTAAGAAAATGACGATTTATGTTTATATGTTTGGTCCTAGAATGCTGAACTGGATTTCTAGCAATATTAATAGCACTTGTATTATCACATAGTAAATGGATGTTGTCAAGAAGTATACCATAACCAATCAATTGTTGTTTCATCCATAGCACTTGTGAACAACAAAGTCTAGCTGCCATGTATTCTGCTTCAGCTATTGATTGAGCTACTGCATTTTGCTTCTTGGATTGCCAAGAGACCAATGCTCCTCCAAGAAACTAACATCCTTAACCAGTGCTTTTGCAATCAAGTGAACTGCTAGCATAGTCAAAATCAGTATACGAAACTAGTTCAAAAGAACTAGTTCTGCTAAACCACAAACCAACATTTACAGTATTAAGCAGATATCTAAAGATTCTTTTAATCAACAGTCTGTAGACACAATATTTTGTCTAGGCTGTATTTCTAAATTTAGTTGAAGAATACAAAAAACGTATAAAATTGTTTACTTTTTCGTTCTTTTTAATTTTTACTTGGAATCTTGATTTAAGTTTTTTTTTTTTTTTNTCCTCTTTTTTTTTCTTTTTTTAATTATTTCTTTGAAGTCTATTTATTTTTATAAAAAAAAATGTGAAGTGAAAAAATAAAGAGAAAGTAAAAAAGAAAAAAGAGATGCTTTAATCCAATTGCATATATCCTAGTTCAAATTTTTTTCAAGAGGCAATACTTTGTATGATCTAAGTATTAAGTCCAATAGTCTCAATCTCATCAAAATAACTTGTCCAAGCCTAATTACTTATTAGTGCATAGCCCATTTTTCTTTTTGAGCTCAAATATCTTAATCCAAGTGGAGCACCCAAACCCAAAACCCATTTTTAGTTAAGCTCCATTTAAAAGAGAACCCTAGCCACTTTCATGAAGAAACACATTTTTTATTCTTGATTATCTCCTCTCATCTCCTCTCCCTCTTCATCTTTTTCCCACACTCTCCATTAAATCTTTGATTCCTAAGTCCTCATTCCATNACTTATTAGTGCATAGCCCATTTTTCTTTTTGAGCTCAAATATCTTAATCCAAGTGGAGCACCCAAACCCAAAACCCATTTTTAGTTAAGCTCCATTTAAAAGAGAACCCTAGCCACTTTCATGAAGAAAGACATTTTTTATTCTTGATTATCTCCTCTCATCTCCTCTCCCTCTTCATCTTTTTCCCACACTCTCCATTAAATTTTTGATTCCTAAGTCCTCATTCCATTTTTCTGACTTCCCATAGTTTATTTTTATCATTATTCACCCCCTTCACATGTTCCATCAATTTGGATAAGGCAAGGCAGCACCTATTGGGAGAAATTTAAGCTTGAAACTAAGGGTTTGCATGGATTTTTGAAGGTTGAAGGGCTGTCCACTTTGATTCTTGACACTAGAAGGCTTCAATTGGGTAATGGTTTTCTTCCACTTCTTAACTCCTTGAACTCGTATGTAATTTTGCAATTACATTTTTGGATGCTTAGGGGCTTGATTATGCATGTTTCTAGTTGAAATTAGCTTCTTGGATTATTATAATATGACCTAGGAGCATGTTCACATGTATTTTTATTGATTTAGAATGACTTTAAGGCTCTTTTTACAAGTGATTTTGAATATTGATTGTGCCTTTAAGGTGTTTGATAAAATGCATGTGTGATGTTATACTTGAATTTGGCTTTGGTTCCAAAGTGTTATGTCTTTTATTTAGCTATTGACATTATGACATGAATTGAGTGCCTTAGATTCATTATTTGAGCATGTATTACATCATGATTTATTCATACTATGCATTGGAGCATAATTTGTAAATCCTGCACAACATTGACCTTTGTGTGATGTTTCATGCATAACTCAAGCTATACACATCCTTTTTGAGATTTCACTTTTGTTGGAAACCTGTGATGTGAACCTTTCAGTTTATATAATTTGACCTGAGTGATTTAAAGCCAACTAATCCCAGAAGTTTTGCAAAAAGGGAAGTTTGAACTTTAAAATTCTGCATTCTCGGTTTTTGACCTTTGGCCATTGTTTTATTCATAAATCGAGTTACACAAAGGGAATTGATGCAATTTCTTTGGAAAGCTAAGACATGTATCTTTCAAATGGTATAGGATTTGTTAACAAATTCAACGCGTATTAAGCCCAGAAAAATCATAAAATTCACATCAAATTCTATTATTCTGATTTTTGACATTTGCATGGTGCTTCACAAGTGTTTTGTGCATGATTCCAAAGCCATTTTGAAGGCTATACATATATATTTGCATCAATATGCTTGAGTTGTTGATAATTCATATCCTTCTTTTCAGTAAATAAAAAAAAAATAGTGGCTGGTTGTCAAGTTCTTATGTTTGCTCTGTTTTTTGCAACATCCTTGCTTTGATTATAGCTTCAGCTAGAACTAGGATAATTTCACCACATCAAATGCATGTGAATCATTTTGTTTTGATTAACTTATTTTTTGCTTATTTTTTATGCACACTCTTTGAGCTTATATGAAGGAAAATCTTGGACAGCACACATACTTTTGGAGCTTGGCAAATAGAAAGGATAGAAACTTAAAGCACTCAATGAGTATTGGCCACTCTCCATCTTATGTTATATTTGGATCATGAATTTTAATTAGGTTATGCATTTGCATTCATAGTAGAGACTTATATCTTTCGTTAGTAGTCCATAGGCCCCTTACTTATCAAGGGAGGAATAGGGGTGACTTACCCCCATAGGGGTGGCTCTCCTATCCACCCAAGATAAGGATAAGCGCCACTTTGAAAACCGAGAAGCGTGGGAACAAAGTTGAAGGATTTATGACTCAATTAGATTCATGCATAGCATATTTACAATTATTCACAATTTATATTGGTTGCATGCTTATTTATTTAGTTTATTTTTACGATTAAAGCAAAGAAAAAAAAATGAAAAGAACATTTGTTTTGAATTTGGTTTTCGAAAATGAAATTTTCCTTTAAGCTTTTGAACCGTCTTTTGAACTATGCGGACTTTGATCCCTAATTAGAGTACGTAAGCATTCAAAGGTGACAAATTAAGTCCAGATTTAAATAATCACATATTTTTCTTTTGTTTTCATTTAGGGATAAAATAAATACAATTTGGTCATAACTTAATTTGCATAATTAATTTCAAGTAACCATCTTTTAGACGGGTGTTGTAGGGTGTCCAACACCTTCCTTACACATAATTAGACTCCCAAACCATCTCTGGTTCGTAGACCAAGTTTTGGAAATAAAAGGAGTTTTCTAATTGTTCCCCGATTTTTAATACAATTAGTGGCAACTCCAAGTTTTCTTTCGGAAAACTAATCTTTTTTTAAAAAAAAATCTGTCATTCACATCGTAGCGACCTTCGGGTACGTTGTGACATAGTCAAATGTAATTCTTTAGGACAAACATGAAATCTTGCACAGGCACATACAGAGAACAAAATATCAGGCCTACTTCTTGTTAGATATAACAGAGAACCAATCATCTCTCTATACATTTTCTCACAAACTGGTTTACCTTTTTCATCCAAAACTAGTTTGGTGGCTGGACTCATATGAGTTGAAATACCTTTTGCATCATTCATACCAAACATTTTGAGCAACTCTCAACTATATTTGGATTGATTGATAAAGGTGCCATAATCAGTCTACTTCACTTGAAGACTAAGAAAGAAGTTGAGTTTTCCCATCATGCTCATCTCAAATTCACTTTTCAAGAGTTTCTCAAAATCTTTACACATCACAGCATTAGTATAACCAAATATTATATCATCAACATAAATATGAACAATGATAATATGATGAGAAACATTTTTTGTGAACAAAGTGGTATCTACTTTTCCTCTTGAAAAATTATTTCTCATAAGAAACTCACTAAGTCTATCTACCAAGCTCTTAGAGCTTATTTAAGACCATAGAGAGCCTTAGATAGCTTATACACATGATTGGAAAAATCCAAATTTTTAAAGCCGGGAGACTGCTTGACATAAACTTCTTCATTAATAAAGCTATTTAAAAATACACTTTTCACATCCATTTGAAAGATTTTAAAGTTCTTGAAACAAACAAATGCAAGAAACATTCTTATGGCTTCTAATCTAGCTACAGAAGTAAATGTGTCCTCAAAATCAATACCTTCTTGCTGATTGAAGCTTTGTGCAACCAGTTGTGCTTTATTTCTTACAATCTTGCCATCCTCATCTAGTTTATTCCTAAACACTTATCTTGTACCAATAACAGAATGGTCCTTTAGATGAGAAACTAGATCCCAGACTTTGTTTTTGACAAATTGATTTAGCTCTTCTTGCATAGTTATGATCCAAGCCTCATCTTTAAGGCTTCATTGATGTTTGAAGGCTTAGTAAAAGAGAAAAAGGCTAAATTGACATGCTTGTCCTAAGTGAAGCTCTTGTATTGACTCCTCCATGTAAATCACCAATAACTTTATCAACTGGATGATTTTTAGAAGTTATGGTTTCTCTTGGAAATGAATCTCTTGCATTTTGTTGTGGAGCTTCTTCCTGAATTGGTTCTAGTACAGACTCCATGCTACTTTCTGCTCTAACAGGAATTTTGAGATTATTCTGCAATAATTATGGTTCTTCAACAGCATTTGTGCTCAAGAAAGGATTAGACTCATCAAATACAACATGCACAGATTCTTCAACAATCAAAGTTCTTTTGTTAAACACCCTATGTGCTTTGCTAGACAAAAAATATCCCAAAAATATGCTCTCATCTTATTTGGAATCAAACATTCCTAGATGATCTTTTCCATTAACACATTCCAAAGTATTCACACACCTAGATCCATGTCAACATTATTGATTAAATGACTTCAGAAGAATGAGTTAACTAGTTTAAGAACTAGTTCTTACATAAAGGAAGAACCAGTTCTCAACTTTCCTTGCTAACCTGTTATAAGTAGAACACTAAGCCAAAACACAGATTAGAAGAATTAAATTCATTTGTTATCATCAAAACATGTGAGAGCATTGTGGAGCTAACATAAGTCAGCCTCACTCACAAAGTTGGAATGGTGATGAGAAAGAGAAAAAAGAATATGAATTCAATGAATGCTTTATAAGATTAGCTTCTTAATTATTTTTGCCAAATGAGAAGCCTCTCTTATTTATACTAGCTCTTCTCCCTAATAGACGTTGGAGATAGTTCCAAATCAACGGTGTGGAGATTGAGCTCTAAATCTTCCCACCTCATTTCCTCTAAATATCTAATAAAATTATATGTATATAAGAAAAACATTTAAAGAGAAATGAATAATATATTATACATAATAGTAAAAAAAATTTTAACATTTTCTTACTATTTGGTTTCAACTAAATCTTGACTGAACTCAATTTCTATAGGGAATCATGCTTTCTTTGTGAAAAATGTATGAGATTCATGTCAATATTTAACCACATATAAGCTACACAATTTTTGGTTGTGAGAAGTAGTAGAGACAATTTTATATTTTTAATGAGAATAACTTTATATTAAATTATATATATGGTCATTAAAAATTATTTCATGTTCCTTATACATAAATCTGCCACTTAGGTGTTTATTTATTATTGAGCATGCTAACTTTTGGTCAAACAGGACGTTCAGGAGTTAACTTCTATGTTATCTGCCGTATCCCTGCCTACCACGCCGTATTGACACTGTTGATTTGAATTTTTAAGCAAATGGCACATGGAGTCCAAACCTAGAGAACTAAGAGTTTCCTTCTCTCAAATCTCAATTGAAGCATAACAAGGCCAACATGCATACCATGTTGGTGTACAAACAGCTGGGACCAACGATTTTTATGCACATAACATGTTTGTTGAAATGTGACAACAAGTGAAGGTCAAAATTGAAATTGATGTTGAAATATATGTGTCTCATTTCATGGTGTAAGTCTTTGAAAGTTTCTTCCTTTTGCTTTTAACATTAAGTGAATAGTACTAAATTGTCTTACTTTTGTCAAGTATAAGCACTTTCCTAGGTTATACTTATAAGTGATTTAGTACTACACTTTAATTTAGGTATAGGAATAAACTAAATGGGAATAGTTAGATTAATTATAATTTAGATTTTTCTTGAACTATAGTTTTTTTTCTTACTTTTAAATATTTTTATACTTAATTATCTTTAATTAGGGATTAGAGTTATTAAAAAGGATCAAACAACTTGTAGTTGAGTGATACTAATCAGGATACTTTTGGGTTTTGTGCTCTAATCCAGAGTCATAGCTAAAAGTAACAAAAAGAAATATTAGAAAGGAGTTTAAAGCCCTCACATGAGTGGCACATGGCAATTCTATCCATGAATTAATAGAAATATGGACAGAAGTTTTTTTACACAAATTGTTAAAGCTTAGGAGTTTCTTAACATATGAGCCAAAACTAAAGGAAGTTCCCTACATCTTAATTCTTACCCATTTTTCATTAACATTATAGAAGAAAATATTTAAGCTTCATATCCATAGCAAGAGTAAGAACTCATCAGATAACCAAATCAAATAGAAATTATTAATAATAATTTATAGTTCTATACATATTATGATCTCTCTTGGACCAAAAAAACATATTCTTTTCTTATCAAAAAAAATTATTTTTTGTAGTATTCTACAAATCATATTGTGTGTTTATTTATTCTTATAAGTTTTTGAATTTTAAATTATACACAACTACATTTAGAAATTATTTTTTGGACCCGCCTTAGTAGTGGGTTGTGAGGGAAAGAGCAAAATTTTAATGAGGTAAATTAGTGTAAATAGTAAAGGTAATGAGAATATTATATATACATTAAGGCTAGGTCTACAATACCCATGAGATATAATGGGCATTGGTGCAAATTGTTCTTTTCATAATTTATCAACCCTCCAATCATCCACTTGACATAATCAAAGGATGTGGTAATTTTATGGANTAATCAAAGGATGCGGTAATTTTATGGAAAACTTGACCAGCCGATTTTCTTCATAATAACACAAGAAGCCTTAAACTTTTGCTTAATTTATAATTTGACCCCAATTTGTTTGGGTCAGTTGATTGAGCCGAGTTGATATAAAGCAACCCATAATCAGAAGTTAGTTTCTGCTTAGAATAATTGATTGGTCTTTTCTAAATGGGCCTTTTGTTCATGTTAAATATGAGATGAGAAGTTTTTCTTTTTTTAATAGGCCAAAGTTGACTCTTAAATATAAAATGGATCATGTGTTCACATATAGGCCTTTTATTGCATAATACAATTGAATGTGTAGGTGCCAATGTAGAAAATAGCTTAGACAGAAGACAAGCATGCAATTGAGAGGGCTGAAGTTTAGTTTTTAACGCCATAGAAAAACATAGTAGCAGAGAAAAAAAGTAATAGGAAGACGTTAAATGATAACCTTAATAACGGATAAAACATACATAGGATAGGAAGAGCATATATTTGAAAGTGGAATAATATAAAAGGTGTTGAGTGGGTTTTATACCCACTCTTTAGGTATCTTTGACTTAATTATTTGGTTGTTTATTGAGATTTATCGCCATCTAATAGGTTGTTTATGTTAAATTGTAGGTTTAAATGGAAATTCATAGGTTTCGTGTTTTGAAGTGAAGAAATGAAGAATTGAAGAATTAGGAAGAAATTGGGACAGAAAGCAAGGGCCGTGGCCCTTGAAACCAAGAGCTGCAGCCCCTGGAGCATCAAAATAAAAGGCTTTGGCAGAACCCAAGAGCCGCGGCTCCCGCGCACGAAGAATTGTGTATTGCTATACAAAGAGCAAGGGCCGCGGCCCCTACGCGCATAGAAATTGATATTTTTGCATAGAGAGAAAGGGTCACGGCCCTTGAAAATCAGAGCCGCAGCCCCTGCACAAGTTTCCTAAAACACGTGACTTTATTTCCTAAGTCTTTTAGGACTTTTGCTTAGGAGTATAAATAGGGATTTTTAGGAATTATTAGGAGCTCGGAGATGGGACGTCTTGGAGGCAAGAAGGAGAGTAAAAACAAGGATTGGAGACAAGATTTTGGAAGCCAATTCAGATTTCATCACAGAGTTTTATTCTTCTACTCTTTCAATTATGTCTAGATTTTACTTTATCATGTTCTTTTCTTTTGCTATGCTTCTAGGACTATGATGTAGCCTAGCTAGGAAGATTTGCAATTTTCTATTTCTTTAATTCAAGAACTCCTTTATTAATTGTCTTCTTCCTCCTAATTCTTCATGCGTCTAATTGTTTGATCACTAATTAGTTGATTAGATAATTACAATGAGACTAGGAGGTAATTTGTAATTGAAGATCATAGGGATTAAGAACATAGGTTACATGTAGGATAGGGATATACCTATATGGCCTGTGTAGCTATTTAAAAAGAACCATAGAATTAAGTGAATTTCTAGGTTATTCGCAATTCACATAGGAATATAATTTATTCATAACTTAGAAATATTTTTGTTTGACCTTGGGAAAGGCTAATAAATAATTTAAAGTTCTTGGCTAGCAATTAGGAAGATTGTTCTTGGTTAATGAATTAGGAATAGCAAATCGGAATAGCTATGGTGAAATCAAAAGTCCCATATAGTTCTCTCTAAATTAATTCTTGATTTTTATNGTTCTCTCTAGATTAATTCTTGATTTTTATCTGTTTTTATTTACTTTCAATTTAAATTAGTTTATTCTTACAATTTCTCCATACTCATTGATTAGATAAAATTGAGATTAACCCAATTTCGATAGTTGATAACATTAGTCCTCGTAAGAACAATAACTCACTCTTATTTTATTACTTGGAAACAATAATGTGCATTTGTGTTAGGATTTCACACAAGAAAAGGCAGAAACATTAAAGGACACGCAAAACACCATTGACTGATATAGTGCAATGCTTAAGCGTGAAAAGTGTGGCAACATTCGTTAGCGGTTAATTTAGTGGAAATTGCCCATTAGTGCTTGTGCTTGAGGAATAGTATAGCAGTTTGTGGAGCTTTTTGTTCTCCTTTTGAAGTGCTTTGACACTATTAAGAGTAGCTTCGTGCTTATACTTGATGGAGTCCCTCTCAAACTCTACTCTTGATACAACATGATAGTTATAATCTATGATATGCTCACTGCATTCAGCTAGAACATGGTCAATGCTGGCCCTCGCAACGTCTTCCTCTACCTCTTCCTTAGTTNTGAAGTGCTTTGACACTATTAAGAGTAGCTTCGTGCTTATACTTGATGGAGTCCCTCTCAAACTCTACTCTTGATACAACATGATAGTTATAATCTATGATATGCTCACTGCATTCAGCTAGAACATGGTCAATGCTGGCCCTCGCAACGTCTCCCTCTACCTCTTCCTTAGTTGGTGCTTTTCATGAGATGAATTGGGTCTCATGCATAGTCAAATGATTGAAATGAAGCTCATAAAAAATGCGACAATTTAGTGGTGGCTATACACTTTGTATAATCAAGTTCAATTTAAATGACAAATCAAATTAAAAAAAGTTCAATCTAAATGAAATTGTATAAAATTAAAAAAAAAATTCTTTATCAAATTGACACTAATTAAATTTAATTGAAAATAAATACAAGAAACTATATCATAGATTTTTCAATTTGACATTAATATGTAAAATTAAATTGTGTTTTTTTCAATTAAACTTAATTAGAGTCAAATTAAGAACATGAAAATTTAGTTTCATGTAACTTCCTTTCTATTTTAATTTCATGGAAATCATTTTAACTGAATTTGATTATTGTGAAATTGAGAAAAGAAAAATTTGTCGTTTAAATTTTTTTTAGTAATATTCATATTTTAGACTTTATGCAATGCTTATATTATATTGGCAGGAAGAATATAAAATACAACTCACATAAGTATTTTAAAATATTGTATAATTTTTATCTGAATAAAAATGTTTTATAACTATTTATTATAGGATGTTTTTTGCTTGAAAAAAAGGACGTGTTAATTTTACTTTTTTTTTTGTTGAAGATGTATTTTATTTCTTTTAATTGTTAAAAAGCTTCCCATTCCCATTTCTCTTCTCCCATGCAGGCGCAACCCCCATCCCACAAATCTCATTTTGTTCACCACCATCGCTGAAGAACCAGAACAGAGGCCTTGTAGCAATTGAAGTTTCGAACTTCCGGTGATCACTCAATCTCCACCACGACCCATTTCTCTGCCTTACTCCAACCCCACCACCGCGAGATACCCCTCCCTCTCTCTACAACCGCCCTCTCTCCGTTCACCTCTAAACTCGAAATCTCAGCCCTGCAAATCTGAAATGGTTCTCATCTCAGCAGCTACCGATTGTGCAACATAGAACAGAGGCACGCATTCTCCCACCTTAAGAAAGCACCATTCCATTTTCAAGCATAGACCAAACATTCATGCTCCTTAATCGTTCCCCAATGCATTTCAAGCAAGATCGAAGAAATCAAATCCCAGAAGCGCACCGACGGTGGGGAAGAACGTTCCTGTGGATGCTGTTATTTTACTTCGATTCATAGGTCATCAAGTATAATTAAAACGGTTAGACGGTGGGAAAAAGGTTAATGCATATCACGATCTCATTGGAGTTAGTAAGTTCTGTGTAGTCAAATGGATCCATGGAGAAGAGCATTAAGTCAACTGGTCGGCAAAGAAAGTGAAAGGGAGCATTGCACTGTCGGTGAGGAATAGCGTTGCTGTGGATGCGATTCTTTTACTTGGAAATTTTAGGTAATCGGGTAGAAGTGGAGAAAATTAATAAATTAACACAAAGTTTTATGGGTAAATTATAATTTTTAAAAAATTGCTAACAATGAGTAATGATACATGGGAACATACACGTGAAAAAATCTTAACCCTTCCTTACGCTTTGCACCGGTGCCCATTATATCTTATAGGTATTGTACACTTGGCCTTCCTATTTATCCACATAATCTGTATAAGTTTAAGTAAGGTTCTATGGGAGCCTTCCATTGATCCGAAAGCCAAAAACCTCTCCCTTATAATTTTATATGGGAAGTGAAAAATTTCTCCTCAAAATTAATTAGCCTACAAAATCAAAATCCAGAATTAAAAGAAGAAGAAGCAGAAGAAGGAAAAGGAAGCAAATAGAGGAATAAGAAAACAGAAGCAGATGAAGAAGATAGAGCTAGATGCGAATGGAACTTCACCCTCTCCACTGTAGTTTCTTCAAGCTCCGCTGGAATTGTTACCGACACGATTGGAGTCATAGAATTTGACCCTTCCGGGAAGTGAGAGGTGGCGGTCGGACGTGAGGAATGGTAGCAGCGGTCGCCAAAGAGGGCAACGGTCCTTCTTCCCATGTGTTGCTGTCGATGTGGAGAGGCAAATGACAAAGCGTGAGTAGGGAATTTGGCGATGAGAGTCATGAGTAAAAGAGACTTTTTTTAAGTTGTGATTTTTAAAAAATTAAAAAAAATTCATGTACCAAACACTATCTTAATGTAAAATAGGACTTCTCTAAATAAAGAAACCTTGGAGTTCTATGAAGCATGGGCAACTTTGTATACAGTAAACTATACAGACTATAAAAAATATTTTATAACACATTTTAGCATTAAATGTTTTAAATAGATCAAATTAAAGTTTAAACAAGTCTACTTAAATTTAAATACTGTTATGCATATGAAATGTGTGAAGCAATGTGATAATGTCTAGTGTACATTACAAATAGCATTGCTCTAAAAATAATTGAATTTGACGTTTTAATAGTTAAAGAAAAAAGATGGAGCAAGTGAGAATAAGAGAAAATTAAAGCTTAAAAATAGTGATGCACCAAAAGAACAAATGAGGTGGACAAATACTCACAACAAAAGAAGAAGTTGATAAATACTGATAATGCTGGCCCAAAACTAAATTATATATTAATAGTGACTCCACAAATTGATGCTCTAAGAAATTAATAAAGAAAAAAGAAAGCTGATTTGATGATACCTTAACAATTGACAAAAAAAAATGAAATAGAGAATATAAAAATGGTATGCAGTACTAGATTCAAAATAGTTTCCAGAATTCATTTCAAAGAAAAAATTGCACATTAGATATGATAGTCGTTTGATGAATAATGTAACCAATGCACCAAATTTTTCAGCTTTACTTTTTTCCCTAATCGATAGGTTTAGTTTCTAATCACTTAAATTTAAATGAAAATTGAATCAAATCAAATCAATATTGGGGGGTTCACATTCTCAAAAAAAAAAAGCATTTGAAATTTTGAATTGTAGCCAAAATACAAAACTCATCAGCTTCATCTTCATCTGCTTTTCTCTCTATTTTCGCTGCTCTTTTTCTTTTCTGTTCAACTTTTTCTTTGGCGTAATGCATAGCCAAAATGCACATATGTCAGGAACCCTGCCCATAGTTTTCCTAGATTGTTTTCTACTTATGCAGTTGTCATCTTATCCTCTAAATGTTGAGCGCAATGACGACAGAAGTTAAAGAGTGAGCGATTCTTGTAAATCGGAACTCTCGTGGGAAGTCATCTGATAATGGACTGCCGTAGCCAGGGACGGATTGACATTATGCATTAAGGGGGGAAATGCACACAAAGTTAAAAAAAAAAAAAAAAAAAAAANAAAAAAAAAAAAAAAAAAAAAAAAAAAAAAAAAAAAAAAAAAAAAAAAAAAAAAAAAAAAAAAATTCAAATAGTTTATAAGCCAATTATATTATTGCCCTTATAGATATTTTGGAGGAAAGATGTGGGAAACTTATAAAGCTCAATATCCCCACTTTTCATTTAGAATAATCTCTATCATTCATTAAGGAGGAGAGTTAGTATAAATAAATAAAATCTCTTATATGATAAAACCAACTAAAAATATAACATTCCTTGAATTAATATAATTTCTTACTTCTCTTTGTCATTGATATTCCTACTTTGTGAGTGAGCCTTACTTGCATTGGAATGTACCCAAGGCCATTATTTATAAAATTATCTCCACTAAACATTGTACTCTTGTTTGCGTTGTACGAGCCAAATTATATATATGTTGCCCTCACTATATAAAATTTCTAGATCCACCCTGGCCGTAGTGCTCATAATATATATAGGACATCCTGAAAGAATTTGTGATCTAAACACCTCCGATCTTGACTATGGTGCTTAGTGTAGATGCCTGCTTCCCTCTTAATTCCCTTTGAAAACCAATCCAGTAAGTCTCAATCCTCTCTCAGCTAACATTGACACCTATAGTTCATTCGAGAGAGTAAAAAAATAGGATGGCTTTCTGAAAAGCCATCCATTTTATAAAAGTCATGGGTAAGCAAAAGCTTAAACAAAAATGAGTTCAACTCAATATCTTTATTAACCAGATCTCTCATTAGGCTCATCATTTGAGACATAAGGCTTTCCAAATCGTCCATGCTTTTGAAATCATTAATTTCGTTAGTCTTCAAGTAAGAACTCGCAGCTCTTACCAGCAAACACCTTATTCTTGTGGAAATGGTATAATTCCAATAAAAAATAATTTTTGAGTTTAAAATTTCTCCACTCCTAAGTGGTAGCATCATACAAAAAATTTTAAATTAAATTAAATAAGCTCACACAAATAATTTTTAATTTATTAATTAAATTAAATAACCTCACACTCTAATTTTGTGACACTTTTAACCAATACATGGATTGATTTTTTTTTTTTTTTTTTTTTTT
>QAOA01001821.1:54025-144168 GCA_003255065.1 Cercis canadensis | reverse complement strand
AAAAAAATAAAATTGAGTGAACAAAAACAATGTAATTAGTTACAGTTATAGTATAAATATTAAATAATATTTATGATATTAAATAATTAGTCATTTTACTCATAAATAAAATTTAAAAAGACAACTAATGACTCTAACTTTGGTGCATAAAATTAAGATAAAGGTATGTAAATAATAGGGAAAACCGAAAAAGGAGGAAATTTGGTAGTTAGGTTGAGTGATTTTGGAGGGTACTCTGTTAATTGGAACAACAGCTGCTGCTCCATTCCCTCCCTTGGTTTCCGTTATACATGCATAACCACACTCATCATGGTTCCCTCTCCGAACTTCGAGGCTTCGATTCGCCATTTCATGGAACATAAACGGCTCAGATTCACGCTCACATTTTTTCTCTCCTCTCTCTCCCTTTCGACTACTTCTGAGCCCCTGTGGGGTGAGAGAAAGAAAGCTTCTTGCTTTTCTGTTGACTGAGATCCATGGCGGACCAGCGCGAACCCCTCTTCGATCAGGTAACGGAGAACTTCCACGACGGAAAATCCTCGTCGTCCTCCGACTCCGACGACTATAAGTCATCGCCGGCGAATGTCCCTTTGAAATCGGACGTTTATAGGCTCTTCGGCCGCGACAAGCCTGTCCACAAGGTCTTGGGTGGTGGACAATGTAATCTCTGTCATCTTTCTCTCCATTTACATTTTCTTATATTTCTAAAACAATGCGAATTTGCATTTGGAGCATCTTTATGTGTTGTTCATGATCTGAGACGCAAGCATTTCATTCAATTGTATCATGGAATAACTAGATTTTCATGATTTTGATGGTATTCTACCCATTGAAATGCTTTTTTTCTCTAACTGCATTTGACGTGAGCTTTTTTCTCAATTTTTACCGGCGAACGAATAGTATTTTCTGGTTGTATTTTTTTTTTTTTCCAATTGAGGAATAGGAATAAGGGCTCATGCTATTTATTATTCCTTTGTGGCTGTGAGATTGATTCCATAGTTTCAAGTTGTTGAAGATTAAAATTATTTGTATCGTTTATTTTACTTAATAGGTATGTAGACCAATAAAATGCACGATCTAAATCATTTTAATAACCACTTGTGTATTGAATAATTAGTCTTAAAAACTATATGTAGCCATATCAAAGCTTTTTTTTGTTTTTTCCTTCATCATTAAAAGAATTAAGAAAGTACTTGACTTTGTAAGTTTATGTTGTTATAGCTTGCTTGTTCATATAGATCATGCACTATATGAGATTAACTTGGGCACCTGTATGCACATTGGATCTTTGTTTTTATTCCCTTTCTGCAAGAATATTATTATCATTTTATGGGGATGTCATGTTACAGATTTGGATGTAAACTGCTTTCCATTACTGCATCTAAAATTATGCAGAAACAGTGAATAGCCAAAGCTTACCGGAACCATATGTATTTTGAATGAATTAATTCCCTTGAAATAAAAAGTTTTGCTTCTAGGCTTCTAAAATACTCTTATTTGTTAGTGCATTGTTGGACCGATAGGAATGCACTTGTTTATATTCAAAGGTAAATCTGTTATGGAAAATTAAAATTATTTCATCTCTGTAGTATCTAATTGAAGGTTATTTGTGAAACTTTCTAACATCTTGCTTCATCAATTCATATTATTCTCTTCCTTACTGATCTTGAGGTACGCAGTGTGTGCTTGCTCTTAAATGAATTGATAATCTATGTTATATGGGTTAAGTTGACACAACTAGAAGGCTAGAGGAACCTAGAGTGATATGTCAAATTCCTCTAGATCAACTTCCTTGTGATATGTTTAATTTTTTTGTCTTCTGATATATCTGATTATGTCTCTCATCAAATTATCCTGTTCTGTAACAACAATCTTCCTTTGCAGATGCTGATATTTTCCTATGGAGGAACAAGAAAAACTCAGCAACTGTGCTTGGTGGTGCTACTGCACTGTGGTTTCTTTTTGAGATGGTTCAATATCATTTGATCACTCTCGTCTGCCATATGTTGATTCTTTCTCTGGCTACCCTTTTCTTGTGGTCCAATGCATCCGTCTTTCTCAGCAAGTAAGGCATTGAAAATTTCTCCACAATCTATCTCATTTCATGCAATTTCATGCATGTGGTCTTGACATTTCCTCATTCAGGGGTCCACCACACATCCCAGAAGTTGTAATTCCTGAGAAATGCGTTCTTGAGGTTGCTTCTGCACTGAGAATTGAAATCAACCGAGCCTTCGTTGATTTGCGGCATATTGCATCTGGGAGAGACTTGAAGAAGTTCCTCAGTGTATGTTAAATCTTCTCTGCAGCTTTTTGTTAAGCTTAAGTTGCTTTCTTGCTTTTCCTGACTTCCAAAGGATTTTTGTAGATGCCATGAGAAATTGATAAGCAGCCAAAAAGCATGTTCGTTTATATCATTTTCCCATTTTTTATTTGCACTATGCTCGACATTGTCTTGCCCTCAGGATTCTCCTTCATACCGTGGTAAACACTGATAGTTGTAACAGAAGTAGGACTAAGGTGTTCTCTTTCTGCTTACCAGGTTATAGCTGCATTATGGGTTGTCTCAGTTGTTGGGAAATGGTTCAACTTCCTGACCTTGTTATACATATGTGAGGCTTCCTCCTTTTCTTCCTTTCTCCCTCTTGTTTGAGTTCTTTTATGGTAGTCTTTTAATACTAATTCAACTTTTTGAGATGCAGCTTTTGTCTTGCTTTTCACGTTGCCAGTGGCTTATGAGAAATATGAAGAACAGGTTGATTCATTTGCTGAGAAGGCAATGGTTGAGATCAAGAAGCAGTATACAGTGTTTGATGCTCAGGTTTTGAGCAAGATACCCAAAGGAGCGTTGAAAAAGGATTAGAATACATAATCTATTTTCTTGTTGAAAGTGGGTGACTGTTTTGTTTAGATGTTAAGTCTTGTCCCTTTCATTTACTTGGGTGCAAATTGCAGTATAGGTTGAGGAAATACATATCCACCAAGGCATAAAAATTTGGTGTACACTGCGCTTGATGAACGAGCACTCCATTAAGGAAATGCTTGCCAATATTAGATTGCTTTCCTATTATTTATATATATTCTTCGGTGGGATTTTATGAGGATCTAGAAACCAAATTGTTAATTTTTTCAGAACTTCCTTACATGGAAAACAAGTGACTCAACGAAATCTGAAGATATGATAAATGTTTCCGGATAAACATGCCTCTTAATAGTGTGAAGAAACATTTGTGGCAAAAAGAATAACTTAATGAGAATGGATTGATTGTAAGATTTGTCATACTTATACTATTCAATAATTTTTTGTAGAAAGTGAATTTTGTAAGTCTAAATGTTGAATTAAAAGTTCTCATGAGGTAGATTATGCTCATAAAATTTTATAAAATTTGATAATCAATTGGCATTCCATTATAAGTAGATGTCATGCATATTAGGTACTTAGGAATTTTTAATTTATGTAAAATTTGACTTGTGTGATCAAGAAGACAATATGGAATGATTCAATAGTTGAATCAATGAAATTCACATTCTAGAAGAAGTTATTTAAGAGTGTAAGTGTTTAAGTCTTACATTCGATATAAATGAATCTCCACTCAAACTTATTGGCTTCAAAATAGAAAAAGAAACCAAATAGTTTGTAATTGAGTGGTACTGAGATCGTCCTCATAGCTTGTGGATTCTGTATTCGAATCCAAGGTTGTAGCCAAAAAAAAAATGAACTTCTATGTGAGTGAGTAAATGCTCAGCTTCGTGGAGATACAACTAGGTGTTTTGCAAAAGTTTTTTGAAAAATCAAACGACTTATTGCCAAGCACCTAAAAAATTGGCAAAATTTAAATTTAATTAAGATAAAATGTTATTACTATCTCGAGAAAATTCTTCTTCAATAAAATTGTATAATATTAGTTAAACTTAAAATTTGTTATTAGTTTAAGTGTTTGATGCAGATAATAGTTACTTGACTTTTCAAAATCATCAAACTAATACCAAAATTAGAAGTTAATTGCACACAAAATCTTTCGCGAGACATGGGGAACCTAATTGGGGTAGCGACCAAAAGAAATTTAGAGTTGGGTGTAGTATGTTTTGTATAATTTTAGCTCTAAATTATATTATATTGGCACAATTAACATAATTTAAAGGCTTAATTATAATTTTAGTCCTCTTATTTTAACAACTTAAACTTTTTGGTTTCTCTTGTTTAAAAATAAATAATTTAGTTTCTTTATATTCATAAAATGTGTAATTTTGGTCTTTTTGTCTTTAAGCTAAAATTTCTTAGGTCTATTTCAAGTGTAAAGTTTTATAATTCATAATCTCACCGTTCAAATTGAAGAAATACGTCTTGTGAATTTCTCCACAAAATTTCAACTTGATCTAACGGTGAATGAACGTAGATCTCCAGTTAGATGAAAACTTCTTATTTTAGTATTTTGGACTGAGTTCCACCGTTGGATAAAACTGGAATTGTGAGGAGATTTACAAGCAAAATGTAACTCTTCAATTTGTTTGTGAATTGAAAACTTTACACCTTAAACCAGACATAAGAAATTTTAGCTCAAATATCGAATGACCAAAATTAAATATTTTATGAATATAGAGAGATTAAATTGTTTATTTTTAAATAAGATTGACAAAAAAATTTAAATTGTTAAAATATGAAAACTAAAATTACAATTAAATCTAATTTAAATTGTATTAAATTTACTTAAAAAAAATTATATACTCAAACATTCATTTAATGAAATTTAAATCATGTTAATTGTGACAGTATGATATATTTTAAAGTTAAAANAATTAAACATTTTATAAATATAGAGAGATTAAATTGTTTATTTTTAAATAAGATTGACCAAAAAGTTTAAATTGTTAAAATATGAAAACTAAAATTACAATTAAATCTAATTTAAATTGTATTAAATTTACTTAAAAAAAATTATATACTCAAACATTCATTTAATGAAATTTAAATCATGTTAATTGTCACAGTATGATATATTTTAAAGTTAAAATAGCACAAAATCTACTTGAATGTGACTTGTGCCATATTCAAAACATATAACATAGGAACACCCTTCATGGCTATACTCATGTCAGCTTTTCTTCTTGGTGTTCGGTGGTTGGGACTTGGGATTTGGCAGAGAGAAATGCATTTTAGAATTGGGAGGTTCTAATATAATATCTTTATGACGGGAGCAACAAAATAACCATAGATCTGGAATGCATCTAATCATAGCCGCAAAATTCAATGCTTCCACATCAACCATAATTAATACTATTATATCATAGAAATATCATGATATGTGAGAAACGTTCTTTAGAAGAAGTCTCTACCATATTATTATTAGTAATTAAATAGTTTTCGTCAACTTGGTACCATTCTCCCTACGGGAAGAGATTCAGTCATGTTAACTTGAGTCATGTTGCCTAAATCTAAGCCGTTTATTCTATTTAAGGTCATTTCAACCATTAAAACACATTAATATTTAATGGTTGAAATGAGCTTTAATGAAATGAACGGCTCAGATCTGAGCAACATGACTCAAGTGACATGACTGAATCCAAATCCTCTCCCTACTGGCATAATGGTTTGGTTGTCTTAGCCTAACCAATTGTCCCTAGGTTCGAGACTTGGTATATGTGTAATGGGAATCTGAGAGAAAAATGAAATGTCAGTTTAGGTTATCATTTTCTATCTAAGCTAATTTCATGTTACATTTGTTTACTAGCTTTTAGTTTTAATTAAATTCATTCAAAGTTGTTTTTTTTTTTTTNTTTGCTTGTCTTATATAGATCAAAAAATTGCAAACTAAAGAAAATTCAAACAAGTATACAAAAGTGCTACTATTCATTCTGTTTCTTTGGGCATATATTTTATACATAATATTTTTTTTTAATTTAATTCAATCGCAATAACTAAAAATATTATAACTAGTTTGCAAGTAAATTTTAATAATTTTCAACAACTACTAATTTATATATATGTAATTACAACTTTCTCCTTTCAAATTCAATTCTCTGTCATTGTTCTTGTTTCTGTACTTCATCATCCCTGTTAAAAAGATAAAGAAATGTTAATAAAATTTGAGGTTTCGTTAAGATAAATATATATATGTAATTCATATTGAATAAACCAGACATTAGTATCCAGTCACACCCTTCAGTGAAAGGAAAATTTTTCTTATGGAGGAGAACCTACTCCTCAAAGTCTAGCTCACAAAAGGGGAAGAAGAAAGGGGATACAGCATGGAATAGGTGGCATTGAGGTGTAAAAATTAATCTACATATTATATTTTAATTGAAAAACAGCACCACAAGCACCTAAGTAACATTACTTAAGTTTTGTCCCCTCATATATGGGAGTTCCGTGACTCATGATCCTGCATCATTTTCCCCAAGAAGTATACAAATGTAAATCACGTAGAAGATGAAAATTTTTCTTTCCAATTTCTCTCTACAAATGCCATAAACAACCTTAATCTGGTTAGACTAGTTAATGATTTTTCTGAGAAGTTCATTGTCGCATTGATATCAGCTACAATACAATTCCTTTGATGCCAATGATTACAATATCTGGTATTTTGTAGAGGTAAACTCAGATATGGTAATTGGTATGGATACTAATGCTTTTTCTTGTAAGATGTAAAAAAGGGCACCCGCTCCTCAAAAACAATTCTGCAGCATACCTGAAATATCTTATGTGCTTCGGAAAAGGCACCTCCTAATATCTATTTTATGTGCTTCGGAAATGCCCATAACCTGCAAAACCCTCCTAATATTTCTTCATCATTGTCACTGTCACTGTCTGAGGAAGATGTTATGAATAGATAATCATCAAGAAGATATTCAGCAACCTGAAATGCGGAGGACTACACAGTTACTTAATATCAACTAAAAGGTTCATTAATTAAAATTACAAAGGCAGGAGAAAATTAGCAATGAAATCTACAAAGGATAAATGTAGCCTTTAATATTCAGACGACAGTAGATATGAATTCATATTCATAAGTGGTGTACAGACAAAAAATATGAGGGTGAAATAAACTAGTTTCTTGCAATTCTTGCAAACTATCCATAGGCTACCACTAAATTGACTTGGCCTCAGTGCAATGGCTAAACTGGTCTCAGCAGTCTAAACTCAACAAATTGGAGATACCCTCTGCCATTCCTTTTAGATATCTGAACTATAAAGTTATCAAGCATCACCTAAAATGTTCATATAAGATAGCTTCTTGCCATCTTGAATGAAGTCAGTCAGCAAAGTTTCCTATATTTATCAAAACCAATACTAATGGGACAATATTGTGCAGAAATAACCACAATTTATTTTGGAAAATTCACTGNTAAACTGGTCTCAGCAGTCTAAACTCAACAAATTGGAGATACCCTCTGCCATTCCTTTTAGATATCTGAACTATAAAGTTATCAAGCATCACCTAAAATGTTCATATAAGATAGCTTCTTGCCATCTTGAATGAAGTCAGTCAGCAAAGTTTCCTATATTTATCAAAACCAAGACTAATGGGACAATATTGTGCAGAAATAACCACAATTTATTTTGGAAAATTCACTGAGCCCGTGTGAATTCCCTGATATGTAAATTAGGAGAATAGGATTCATATTAAAATAAATAAATAAATAACAACATACAATGCATAATCTGAAATAAAGTAGCTATATACAATTATAGGATGTACCTGGCTTGCTGTTACGGGCCTAATGTCTTGAACTTCAGACATCATTCCACAACGTGCATTGGGACATTTCAAATTATTTAGCCAAACTACACTTTTGCAGCGTCGACAGTAGCCCCTATTGGATGCTAATATCTTTGATAAAGCTCCTACACCAATGTAGACTACGATGAGAAGAGAAGTATGGAATGTGCACGCATTGGTCTACATGTGTCTCTCTGCATGTGTGCATGTGTGTGTCTGAGAGACAGAGAGAGAAAGAGAAAAGGAGCTGCTTCAATATTTATAGGATAGAAGTCAAATTCACCAATCTGTAAATATGGTAAAAACCGAAACATACAAGTCAGCACTCTCCTGGCCTATTTTGCAATTGAACTTGTTTTGGTTCTGATGATTCTCAAACATGGAAGAAAAATTTAATCAATTTTTGAGACTCCAATTCTTTTAGTTTCATGAACTCAAAACTTATGACCTCCTGTGCTTGTGTACCCCATAGGACTTGCATGCACCAACATTCTAGGAGGTCAATCTATAAGGTTGGAGAGACTCCTAGTAATGCATATGTGCATCATGAAAATGAATATACATACATATATATATATATATAACTCACTGTAGCATTGCAATAGAAATAAAATAATCAAATAAATGTAAAGGCCAGCAATCATCATCGCAATGGTTAAAAAAAATGACTCGCATATTCTTCTGGGAATTTAATGTCCAAATATGAATCAAAGTAAATAGTGATCCATACATACAAAAAAAATTCATTTCCACTAATGTACTGTTATCACATATGTGAATTGGCAAAGCATTGAATCTGAGAAAAAATAATAAGTTAAAGAACATTTTGTGAAGTGAAAGATACCAGTATATGCTCTTTTAACTGCCTCTTTCCAGTCAATGCTGGTTCTACTATCCACTGGTTCCTGTAGAAGTGTATTCTTTCTGTTTTCAACAAGTCTAATGGGATGCTCTTTAACAGAACTTCCATAAAGTACAGCATGTTGCAACTCCCACAGATGGTTATCACTTGCAGCCAAGTACCAAGACCTCCAAATGCAGCAGCCATGAGTCACTCACAATAAATTGATATTGACAACGGCATTTAAGCATATTCATGATAAATTTAATTCATTGGCCCATGCAGAAAAATATATTATTGGCTCCTACTATTTTACATATTCAAGATGTGGCTAAAATGATCAACTGATGCAATATATATCATGAACATAAATGAAAGAAGTATTACCAGCAGACTAACCCCACAGAGACTAAAGATTTCATATCTAGAAGACTGAAGATGTGCACAAGAATATCATGTGGTAGTTGGGATGAACCTGAAAGTACAAATGATAGAAAGTTCTTATCCTAGCTTTATTTGCACCATGGAGCTATGGTTCAGTGAAATGATGCAAAGCCATTTCTAAAATCTATTCTCACCAATTCCTTCCTGGGGAGCTTTACTGCGCCTCTTATGAGTAACTATTGCCAGCTTAAATTCTTTGACAGCCATATTCCTTTTCTGCTTTGGCAGTATAGCTTCCACACTCTGAAGGAGGAGTTGGGCTGATGAAGCAGCACTTTGGCTCTTTATTCTAATTTAGAACATATTTAGAACAATGAGATAAGTCGGCTATGACAGTGTCTTTTTGATGCTCAACTCAATATCATAATAATAAAGATGACAAGCAGTCACATCCCTAAACAATAACTAAAATTATACTTGTTGGTATTATCTATATAGAGTAACTCTTCATTTGGTACTATCAATTTTTTCCTGTAGTCTATACCAATTTTGATGTTAGTATGAGTGAAAAGCACACTTGAGTAGAGCAGGATAGCTGTGATTGTATAAGATATTGGTAATTTGAACTTCTACTACCCATCTCTCCCTTCCAACACTGCATATGCAATAAAATTGCTTTATCTACTTTTTGGGGAAAAAAACCTTATCCAATAATTCTATTTTGATTCCCACCTAAAAGACAACTTCCTCTCCCACCAATCTCTTTCACATTTCACTATGATATGTCTCCGTATATCTCTCGTTCTCCATATTTCTATTACTCCTAAGAATAAATATATGTGTGTGTGTGTGTGACATATGCTTCAACAGCAACAGCATTAGGCAAATATTATGAAACTCTAAAAGTTCTTAGAAAAGGAAGTAGTTCAGTTATCTGCTATAATGGCCAGATGCAAAAGAACAGAATTTGAGCCTTACAAGCATTATGGCTCTCTTGCTATTGCTGAAAAATTGTGAAGTTGATCAGGCAAATTAGCATTTTTACCCCAAAAAAAAAAAAACATTCAACTTCCATACATTTTCGACCTTTTATCCGAAGCAAACAAAATGGTGACATTCTGAATATAAGATAGAATTCCTAGGTTAAAAAATTCAAATAAAAAGCAGAGACCAATGTGTCAATATTAAATTTTTTTTGGTTATTCAGCCACTTAAGGTCGAGAGGGAATCTACAATAAAATCAGCTAGAAATGCTCTTTCAAGTCGATTTAATATGTTAAAATGGTTAAACAAAGGTGTCACTTGAACAGTTAGAGGTCCTATTTCCTCTTCATTTTCTAATCATCAAGTGATTTCATAATTATTAAAGAACTCCTACATGATCTAACCTTAAACACAACAAAATTCTATATTTGCATCACCTATGATCGCACTAGGCAAGCGAGATAGACAATATAAAATAAATAAATGCCCAGAAAAATTAGCAGAAGAAACTTATATTAAAAATGAAAAATTTAGGGAAAAAAAGTGGATTTGTTGATGAATGCTTACTCGGGAAGGAGACGGAAGGCTATGAGAGTGTCTTGGAAGATGAAAGCTTGCAAATTTTTGGCTAGTTTATCATAAGCCTCCTTCAGAATAAAGCTTAGCTCTTTGCAGACAATTGGGTATCTGTAGACTTTTGGTAGAGACTCTCTCAGGCACAGTTTTTGGTATCTCTCAAATGGGGTTGACGACGACATATGTTGAAGTCGAACAGAGGAGTTTGCGATGATCAAACTCTAGTTGAGAAAGAAAACGATTGTGATTGCGATTGCTAGCAGTACGAGGGGCACCGGAATTTTGGGCCAATCTCCGAAGCGAATAGTGCTGCTGTATTCTAGAGTCCCAACCACATCTATCACCCTTCAATCTTGCCAAGGGTCGAGATCGTTGCTTGCCGCCGTGACGAAAATATTTAGGATTTTTCGTCCCATAATTTCACTTTCATTTCGTTTTGGTCACAAAAATTTGCTCCGTTCCATTTTAGTCCTAAGGTAGTATTTGATTCAAGTTTTGTATTTTCATTCTTGGAACCCACATTCTCTAGAATATTGCATTTTTATGTTTGGTACATATTTAATATTTTTGGGAATGTAGCACTACCATCTGCCGCCGGTCACTGGCTGGTGGCAATGGTGGGCAGTGACCAACAACCGTCACCCACAATGGCTAATATTTTATATTTATAGGAATTCAACTTTTTCACTTCTCTAGGAAAGAATGTTTTGATAGAAATAAGAGCCAAAATCTATTATTAGAAATCTCATTCTCAGGCATAGATTTTTAACTTTTATATCAAACATAGAGAAAAAATATTCCTACCCTCATTTTTTCAAGAATGTTAAAACCAGTGTTTTAAAAATTGGACCGGACTGAGCGGTTCGACCGGTTCAATCAATGCCCGGTCTAGATTCTGGTTTGGTTAAGAGGGGTTAAACCGGTGAAAACTAAAATGAACCGATGTGAACCGGTTAGGTTTTACATAACTGGATAGTTCACTGAATTTTATTTTATTTTTCAAAATTGCATCATTTTGAAGAAAATTTAAAAATAAATATTGGTCATAAGAGGATTGAAACCCTCTTTTTAAGGAAGAGAAAAGACATTTGCTACTATGACAACTTTAATTTTATTAAAAATTTGCATAAAAATATATTTATTATAACTTAGAATATACAATAAGCACATTAAATATTATATTTATATAAAAATTATATTTATGACATTATCAGTCCGACCGTTTGGTTTGGTTCAATTGGTGCTCATCCTCTAAGATAGTTCGCTTACCAATCCAATTTTTAAAACATTGGTTAAAACATTCCATGTACCAACTACCTAAGTTTTCAAAGCACACTATTTTCGTCTTAACTCCTAAGATCATTTATGTTTTACTAACGTGTCATAACCAAAAAAGAACATACAACATATCACTAAGGATGAATCCCTTCCAACCAGCCCAGTCAGTGTCATAACCAAAAATTGAAAAACAAGACAACTTCGAATATGTGAAACCAAAGAACTTGTCGGAGGAGGATGACATCTAAATTGATTTTTAAGAGTTCAAAATTAATTTTGAGCCGGAGAGTTGAAATTCTAGTAAAATTTTGACCAATTCAATTCTTATTTTGTCCCCAAACTTTTGACAAATCAATTATTGCCTCTTGCAAAATTACTTTTCATAGAATATATCCAAAAATAACTTGATTCTTTCATAATTAATTCTTCTCATAATCAGTTTTTCAAGAACTAAAATAAACAAGCTCTAAATCTAACAGCCTAGCAGGAGATAAACATAGACATCAATTTCATATTATCATTTTTTTTTTGTTCAAACAGTGTCAGTCGAAAATTTCCTTAAGTTAATAAAAATTTGTCTTTTAAAAAAGTGTGCTTTTATTTTAGAAAAGCATTTTTAAAATAAATTTATTTTCGGTATCTATTAATTTTTGTTTTAACTCAATTCTCTAATTGTCCATCTGAAATGACATTTCTATCTTTTGTTATTGTTGTTGTTGTTGTTGAGATGCACATCATTGTTGGAAGCATAAGTTGTTCAGAAGGCTATTAGAAGTACTGTGCAAGACATCACATAAATAATTGAAGCACTCTACAAGCAGCACAGCTACACATGATCAATGTACAAAATACTAAAGTCTGAGAATGCTGTTCATAACTATACCAAACCTAACAAGTTTGGTTTAAATTACTCCTACCTCCTAAAAAGCTATTGCATCTTCTAAAACCACACATCACAAAATGCAGATCCCCTAATATGCCAGTGGCCATTAGGAGACAATCCAAACAAATACCGAGAACCCTCTCCTAAGCATGATGCATGATGATGAGCTAAACATCATTTGGAGGAAATCTGCTTCGATTCAAGCTCTTCGGGGGCTGATAACATCCCTTTGCCTTTGATTTGCACAACATTTTGGCATGCTTTCAATTCCACATCTTGGCTTAAGGCTAGCTTCCTTTGTTTCTGACAACTTGTAGAAGAATGCTGCTGATAGGTCCACACTTAACCAGCTTTCTACAATCTACAGAAAGTAAGTAAGCTGCTGTTTCTTCCTTGAACCTCCTTCTCCATACAAATCATTCCACTGTTTCAGCTCACTCATTATTGATCCTTCTGTGGCAAAGCTCGAAGCAACCTGCAGATATACAGGTATAAATTTCTATACATAGAAATGGATCTTTTGCTAGCAAAATACAAAGATTTAATACTTTCATATATGTGACATTGTTAAAAGATTAAACAAATGAAATCCTTGACAGTAGTTTTAGCTTTAATGGGGTGAGTATAAAATGGACCAATGAACCAGTTCACCATCTCCTCTAACAAGCTATAAGAATAATTGAAGGATTTAGTTAACTAGCAATATTGAATTATAACATGAAATGTTAAGTAAGTTATTCCTACAAAGGCATAAAATAAGAAAAAATGGTGAACATTGAAGGCAGGGTTTGTTGAAATTCATAGAAAAACTTCAAACTGACTCTTTGATTGCTCGCATCTGATATATTGTTATATGCTTCTAAATATCCTCAACCTGATATGATGTACCCAAATGTCAAATATCTGTCATTGAATTACCTTCCTTGAAGTACCATTTTGAATTTCTTGATATTATGAAAGTCATCTCATAAAATAAGCTATTAAGTTCAAACACCAAGATCCAGTACTCCATAGTCATTTATATGATTGATTTACAGTTAACATTACCTGACTCTTAGCTTGTTTCATGTCTTCCATGTTTAAAGGCCTCAGGGTAATTACTTGTTCCTCTTTATCTTTAGTATCAGAAGCATCTTCTGAGCTTTGCCCTTCTGCCTCTTTCTTCTTCTTTTCCTGAAAAGAGATAAAACAGTAGTAGTCAGATCTACATCTAACAAGAAAGTTCTACATTAGATAAAGATAATGTTAAAAGTTAACATTGTAGAAGTTGTTTGATATATACCATGTCCTTCAATCTCTCCTGCTGTATTAGCTCCCTAAGAGGTCGATAAGCTGCGGTTGTGCACAAATTCTGTGTGCAGAAAAGGAAGTCAAGAGATGAACACCATCTATTAAAAATAGTATATTAGAATCATTAACAACAAAACAAACCTTAAGATCACTTCCAGTATATCCTTCTGTCATCACTGCAAGCTCTTTGAAGTCTATATTTTCATCAACCTTTTCCTTAGCTAGGAGAGTTTTGAGGATCATTTCCCTGTTCTCAACGGACGGAAGACCAACCATGATTCTGCTCAACAAATAAAGATATTGAAGTTTCAACCACAAATCTAAATAACAATAATCTGTTATCTGAAAAGCAAATTGTTCAAGTATATTGCCAACAGATGCTTCAGTGTATTTCATATTTTGATGAAAACCTTATCATGATTTTCTTGTTTTTCCTATGAGGATTCAACTGTTTGTGGTCAACAATAAAGATAATGCATGCATTTGTTCTGTGGTGAAAATACAGAAATCAAACAGAAGAAACAGATGATCAATCAACCCAACTATGAGATGAAAACACAGTCCTACCTGCGTTCAAACCGTCTAATAATTGCTTCATCAAGGTCAAATGGCCTGTTAGTCGCAGCAAGAACTAGAATTTGTTCACCAGGTTTTGTCAACAGCCCATCCCAATGGGTCATGAACTCATTTTTAATCTTGCGCATGGCCTCATGTTCTCCAACTCTAGTCCGCTGTCCAAGCATGCTGTCAACCTCATCAACAAAAATAATAGTTGGGGCAACCTTTGCAGCAAGTGTGAACAGAGCTCGGACATTCTTTTCATCTTCTCCAAACCATTTCGAAGTGATGGTTGACATTGAGACATTAATGAAACTTGCTCCAGCTTCATTTGCAATTGCCTTTGCAAGCATTGTTTTTCCTGTACCAGGAGGCCCAAAAAGCAATATGCCTCTGCAGGGCTTCAGAAGGCCACCTTTGAAGAGGTCTGGTCTTCTAAGAGGAAGCATGACCAGCTCTTGAAGTGATTCCTTTATTTCATTCATTGCACCAATATCTGCAAATGTAACCCCAACCTCATTTGCAGGGATGACCTCTGGTCTTATGCGCTTCTCAAACTCATTGTCAGGAGGAACATCCTGCAAGCATACAATTAGACTTATAAAAACACAAAAGTGAAAGAACAGAAGGATGTAGCCATGTACAACATAACATCACATTAGTTTCTAACTTCAGGGTTTGGAGAGCCATGCTGATGAACTCGCAGATTATCATACTGCATTAACTATCAAAAGCAGCAAACATTTAAAGTGCATGCTAATAAAATTGTAGGAAAATACACAAACAAGTAGCATGTTAAAAGATGCATACATGCATTTGTTTGTGGCCACTATCAACTATCCATATTGAAGTTAACAGTTTTCTGCTGCTTATTGATGTTTCCTTTCATCCTTTCATCATCAGATGCAGTTCAATGGGTCTCGGACCATGAGGTCTTAAAAAATAAGGACATCTATACTGAGTTTTGAGATCCATCTCAAATTTCTGATAGCTAGGTTAGCTACTGAGAAGTTTATCTTACTTTTATAGGAACAGAAATGTCGCCATCTTTCTTTGTGACAGAGATCTCACTTTTGCTTTCAGGTGTTTGGGTGTCAGACCTTACATCATTCTTTGCACCAGTACTCTCTTCTCCAGCAGTGTCCTATGATTAAAGAGAAACATCAACAAATGAAACTTTCATTTTAGTATTATAAGCATTCTTTCATTCTTCTCTACGACACCCCTCCAAAAAAGAAAAAAAAAAAAAAAAACACCCCTGTACTGATCCCTTATGCTCTAGCTGATAAGTACAAACCTTGTTAGATTCATTAGTCTCCAGCTTCAGAGTATCTTTCCCACAATGGCCCTCCTGAAACAGACTCAATACATGGGACAAACTGTCCACATCCAAGATTAGTAACTACAAAGACCTTTTGCTTCTTATTAATTGCTTAAAAAGAATAATTAGTGCAGATATTTACCTCTTGGACGATATAACTAGCTTTCCATTTCGGTATTCCGGATCCTTAGTATTCATCAAATGGTTTGATATTGCAGATACCACAATCTCTTCAATATAATCACTGAGTAGCATTGTGTCTGAATGGCAGATTGAATTCAAATCATCACATTCAATGTCATTTGCTGCCAGTACTTCAGCAATGTGGTTTCTGTTATCTTGAAACTGAATTTCTTTCATGTCCTCTTCCAGTTGGACTTTCCAGTTGCCAGGATTAGTCTCATCTTCAGGAGGTTTGATATCAATGTTGTAAGGGAATAACACTGTGAGCCTTTCATCAACTTCTCTACAATAATCTTCTGAATCTAATATCCGTGAACCAAGTATCAAAACTGACCCTGTAAGTTTCTCAAGCATCTTTTGGAAAAAATTGTATAACCTTTGTGATTGGAGAAAAAGGTTCTCAACATTCCTGATATATAAAATGATGGAACCAGTTTCTGAGATAGAAACCAAGACCTGTAAGAATTATAATAATCCTGCTTGTTAGAACCATTTTTGAGACAATATTACCAATCATGTTAGTAAATTCATTATGCATGTCTTATGAATATTTTGCCAAATATTATTGATCTGGAATACTTCACAAATAGAGTTTTAAAAGAAATAAGTTTTCTGTGATGGCATCACCTTGTAAAGCGACAGCAGAAAGAGTTTTTCATCAAAGCACAAATTGTTTGTGTGCTTCAAGGCAGCTGAAAACAAAATCCACAGCAGTAAGCATAATGTTGAAGGAGAACATTAAAATTTATATGGTAAAGCAATCAAGTGTATAGCTGCATGACATTTAATGGAGTTGACACAACACGAATTTACACAGTAGAGATTTTTTCTGATGGAGTATAAAATATGAATGTTAATATATGGGATTAATTCTTGTTACTAGAATCAAATTTCTAAGAACATCTTAGTAAAAAGAGCTAGCTGCCTATTCAACTTTTACATTAGTATTAAGAAACATATTTGATTTACCAATTAAAGCATAATGTTGAAAAGAAGTATATAGTGTAAACTGCTGAATTAAATCTATGTATTAAAGTCAATCTTTCAAAAGGATGGATATGCCAAACTTACATACGAGGGCAGCCTAAACTTCCCAACTTTAATATAATACTTAGAGTTTTCTTATAAAGAAGCCTAAGTTAAAGAATATAATCAGCACCAAGAATAATTAAATCAAAGAGAAAGAGAAACAAAAAAAATTTGAAGTCTAACCTGGATTTGTAAGACCACTCTGGGAAGAAATGCTACTTATATCAGATGCAGCAGAGGCATTCCTACGATGTTTTGTGAAAGTTCCAATACTCCTGTTAAACAGTGAGAGCATTATTTAGAAATTATACAAGACACATCACCTAAATGTTCAGGGAAGCTTTATATCACAACTTGTTGGGGTTGGCCATATATATATATATAGCATACCTTTGCTTACTCTCAACACTACTGGTTTGTCGACGCAAGGTACCTGCATGAAATTTGTCATTTAAGATACAATGAATTAATAGTTATATAAATCAAGTAAAGTTAGAAAGGTCAAGAAATGGAAGATATCAATCAATACAAATTTTGAAAGATCAGACGGGTCATAAAGTTGCAGTTGCAACAATGACCACAGAAAGCGATAACATTTAAAACAAACTTTCTCCACTACTAAATGCTAAATCAACCATAGACACATTGTCAAATCATTCTCATTAAGTCATGGACAACTAAACAGTAAACACCTATATAAAGCTATTAGAAATTAAGAAACATCATAATTTCAAATGGATGGTGTTATTTTCCACAGTACCTCTAGTTTCGCCACTTGGAGGGAGGATTGAAAAGGAACCAAACAAGCCGGACATTTTCTCCAAAGTCACCTCGGATAAAGACCTTTTAAAAGACTATACACAGAAGCAAATAAGTTAGGAAGACCTCCTTATGAAGCAACAGTTAAATGATTGCATAATCTTTTCTAGAGCACCAAAGAGAAATGGAAAAAGGCACTTAATTTTAGGGAATTAAAAAATGACACACAACAAAGCAAGCATTCCAGCATATTAATAGTCTTTTCAATCCCTCATCCACTTAATAAATTGAAAATGTTTATTCAAGAAAGCACAAACTGAGAAACACCACTTTCTATGGAGCAAGCAAAGAAGTATCCTCAGTTCTTAAAGCAGAGCAGACAAAACTTACAGGTTCTTTTCTTGCACAACCATATTTGCTCTGCATCTGTACAATGGGAAACATTACAGGTATGAATATTTGCACTCACAAATCAAATCTGACAGAGTTTAAACTGTAAATAATTACCTTCAAGGAGAAGTCAGTAACATCTAGCAACAGCAACTTTGACTCGAAGGAATGTGCTAAAGCTCTGGCAAGCATTTGCTGGTAAAGTTCTTCAAAAATTTAAAATCATATTAGTATGATTAAAATCTAGACTCAAACACATATTTTTGCACATGTAAAACTTTTACACAATATACCTGCAGGTCCAGAAAGCAAAATAGTCCTGCTTGCTGGAGAAAGGTTCCGGGTGTGCTTGGAGAAGTGCATATGTTTTAAATGAACATATGCAGCACTTGTCAACAAAACTCGGGTTCTTTCACTGTCATTGTCATCATCATAATGGGGGCATGAGATATGATGCAATCAGGAAAGTAGTTATTCATAGTTTCTATACTTTTAAACAAAAACCATAACATCGTATTTAAATAGCCACTATTTAAGGTCTGAAGAACAGCTAATTTCTCCAAAGTTAGACCCTATCTGCCTGTGAACTGACTTAAGCACCATATATATAAAGCTAGTTGCTAATGATAGGCCAAAGTTCAGAAAACGCCATTATTATAAAGCTTGCTTACTCCTTAAATGAAAACTCAATTGGTACTTAGAAGATAAGGACTGAGATATTAAGAGCTATGCTAAAGTTAGGCCACAATACTGAAAACATAACTCTTATATAGCTTACTTAATCCTCCAATAGAAACTCAATTATTGCTTAGACCAAGATGACTGACTCAAAGTCGTGTGTGATCCTTGGAACATATAAAACAAAGAAGCCAGAGTTCAGGTTCAATAAGTGTTAATACCCCTTCAAAAGGCTAAGAAGATAGAAGGCTTTTCTTTTTCTTTTTTCTGGGTACTTAAACAATGAATATCACATTTCTATATCTTCAAAATTCCTAACGGCATGTATATATCAACAGCTGACTTACAAACAAGATAGTATAAGAGCAGCAGGAAATAAGTAAGAAATTAGAAAGTGAATGACTATGAAAGACTGCATGTTACAATAAATCTTAGCAATGAAACTGCAATTTCAAAACCCCGGTCTTCTAAACCACATAAGCATATTGTTAACAGGAACTTCTGAAGCTTATGGGATCCCATAACAGTCTTCAAATATAGAAAGTTTTCAGCAAACTAAAGTAAGATCTTTCAGTGTCAGCTGGCATCAATTATATATCTTCAAGCGTGCAAGTTTATTCTAATCACTGTTTATATGCTCTGTGAATCAGAACTGCAGCTGCAACTAGGAAAGAAGCATAGGAAAACAAAAACTGTACACGTTACATCTTCTATAAAGAGGATGAAGCTGGAAAGGAAAGCTATGTAATACCAGGGAATTATTCTGAACCTAAAGAAAACTACAAAAAGAGCAATTGCCATGATAAGCTCTAGATCTCAGGACAATCTTGTATATCCAATTAAGGTACCTTTGATTGCATGAAATGCAAATTCTTATTTTACAGATGAATTTCTGGAAGCAGGTCCATCCTTTTGTCTATTTCAGACAGAACACTACACATACTTATCAGGAAAGTGACATCATTCATTTCTTGCAATTTCTCATCTGTTCTGATCTAATAGATATTCACTACGCCAAAAAAAAATCTAAGAACGCTTGGGGTTGACAGAGGAGCACAGGTCAACTCAATAACAAACAACCTGAGAAAACACCAGTAATGAAGCCTTATATGGAAAGTCAGCTCAAATTTGAAACAAGTTCCATCAAAATTTATCTGTACCAAAAGAATCATAGCAGATTCCCACGAAATTTAACAAGTCAACCTCAAACAGATCCATGTCTACAAAACCTTTGACTAGCCAGCTTTTCGACATTAATAAATGCAATTATACCCAAAAACGCTGATATAGTTTATATATCATTTTGCAGAGACAAAATGACAACAAAAATAAAGATGTCACAGACATCAAATTAAGTTTCCGTACAGAAATCTTAAATTACCTTAAGAAATAAGGAAACTCATCGAATGTCACTTTGGTGTCCTTGCCATCAACGACCTGCCTCATGAGCTCCAGCTCAATCTGCTCCCCAGAAACCTCACCGGACTCGCGATTCCCACCAACCCATTTCTGCACGGTCTGCCCTGAACTCAATCCAAGCCCCACTCCCAACCCAACCCCAACACTCAATGCTGACAACAAAACGTGCTTCTGCTCCATCACGGACCCCTTTATGCAGAATCCACAACGGTTAGACCCTGTTGAGCAAGAAAGTTTGCTCCTTTAGGAGCTGGTATGCGATTTTTAGCCAAAGGGTATCAGGATTTGCAGAAGTTGCAGAAACTGTATCAGTGATTCAACGAGTTTTGAAGAATCAGAGAAATGGGCATCAGATATTTTGGAGAAGAAATTGTTTAGAGACGTCCGAATACAACGTTGGTCTAAGGCCTTTGACAGGTGATGACTGGCTCTGTGCTTGGCCTCCTCAAGCTATATATAGCATGCCATAACTAATGGACGTTAAATGCTTGCCGGGAACCAAAACCAAATATTGAAAGGAAAAGCAGGATTATTCGTGTCTTTTAAAGGTGTGGGAAAACCAAATCTGGGTTCTCTCTCATTCTCCATTTGTCTTTTTGGTTTTTTTTATTTTTAAAAGAAATTTGATATTATATTATCCTTTTTAGTTGGTAATAATTTTTTTAGTGAGGGTTATGCTACAACTCTAAGTTTAGAGGGTAGCACTACCCACTCTTTTTAGGTGAGTTCAGTGAGACTTACAATGTAATTTTAGTATTGTTATGAAGATTTCAAAAAATTGAGTTATTTAATATGTGTCAGAACACACAATTTTTTATAAAATATAAGAACGACATAAAAGTAAATTTGAAAAAGTTATTTCTTAGCATATTTTTTTATATTTTGTTGTTCTTACATTTTTTAAGGTATTGCATGTTCTAAGACATACCGAGTGACTCAATTTTTTAAGATATTAATAACAATATCAAAATTATTATGTAGATCTCATCCAAACTCATACAACTAAGATAAGAGTAGCACTAGCCTCTTAGAGAGTAGCATAGTACTCACATAATTTTTCATATAATANGTACTCACATAATTTTTTATATAATATTTTGTAAACTTTTGAATGGTACACTGTCATTTTGGCTTTTTCTTAATAAATAAATCTAAAGTTGAAGAAAATGGTATGGTTTAGGCCGCCCTTACTGTTTTCTCTAATGCTGGAAAGGTCAGAGCATCCCTCAAGGCAAAAGTTTCCAAAAATTTTAAAATCTTAACCATTTCATGTTACATTCTAATTTTGCATATTTTGCTGATAAACTGTCTAAGATCTGAGTCATAGTATATTTGGCTTTATCTTAAATATTTGGAAATATTAACAAGGTGGTTTCTGGAATTTGTAATCACACTCTTCATTCTTGTTGCTAAAAATCATAAATTTGAGAAAAATAAGAGAATTAGATTTTATTATTTAACCCACAAACATTGGATTAAAAAAAATAATTAATTTTTTTTCGTACTTTGGCTACGACAATAAATTTGAACACAGAACTCACAAGCTCACAAACAATTAATTCTTATTTTTGTAATAACAACAAGATACAAGAAAAGAAAATTATACCTCTATTCTTAAGTCATCACCTATCTTAATTTGATATGTTTGTTGCAATCAAGTAATTTTCATCCCTCTGTTTCTAACTTTTAGTTTAGGGCACCATGAAAGACTTTCTTAAATTTGCAACCACAGTTATACAAAAAGTCATTTACAACCTAACACTCATATGACTTTACCAACTACATTAAGAAATCCTATGTTGTCACAAACTGAATTTATAACCAGTTCTTTTGCCTATTATTCCACCTTTAAAGGTGGAAAGTGGTGAATCTGAATCATATAGTCACTTCTATTGCTTGCAACATAAATTATGACTAAAAAATAACTACAATAATTACATAAAAGTTTATATTTAGCAAATATAAGAAGGAATCATTTTTTTTTGGTAGATTATGTTAAGAATCTCACAAAAAGTGAAAAAGAAAATTCACATAAAAAGTGCTGATTTCATTGTAAAATTGGATTAGTACCTTGTTAATCCAAGAGATGCAAGATAAATCAGGACTAGAAAGAGGATTTGGAGCAAAGATGCCTTATAATATATATATATATATATATATATATATATAGGGGATTCATTAATCCTAATCCTACTAGGACAAGTAATCTAAATAAGAATAGCCAAGTGTTCTTAATCGTGATAGGAATACAATCTTAATCCATTTGATTATAAGATATCCTAAAACCCAAACAAGTAAACATAAATTTTTCTAATAACATAATTAAAACCCTAATTTCTCAATTACAAATCATAAATCTAAAAAATATGAATGAATCTTTTATGATGGGTTTGATATAATTGGCATATATTAAAAATTATTGGGATTTTAATTAGCTTATATATCTATTTTTCTAAGTGTTTATACGAAGTTAAGTTTTTTGCTGACTAAACTTTCCTAGTAAGAAGAGATCAAAGAAATACATCTTGGTAACAAAAAGAAAAAAGAAAGAAAGAAAGACATCTTGAAGTAGAAACAAAGGATTTTAACATACAAGAATTTCAAATTTGAGTTTAGGTTGTATGAAATATTTTGAAGTGACATTTTTAATTGGATAACAACTAAGAGTGAGCACAGGTCTAATCGGTTCGAGTTGAGATGATTTTTTAGACCGAAAAAAACCTACCAAGTTTTAGAAAAACTTAACTTGGTTGAGAAAAATTTGCACACATCTAAAAAACCTACCAAGTTTTAGAAAAACTTAACTTGGTTGAGAAAAATTTGCACACATCAAGACCCAAAATTGATTAATTTTCAAAATCTTAAAGGAGAGTTTGAATTTCTTGCTTGCTTGCATGCCCACAACATTTACGTCATTTTATTTTGGTCATGAAATATATAATTGAAAACAAAAATAAATCTTCTACACAACGTGGAAGGAATTTATTTATAGAGGTTTCTTAGATACTTTTAGTATTTATGTAGTATGTCATACTACATAGGAATAACCAATAAATGAATGACATGTGTACAAATTAACTGTTTTTAAGTTTGTTTAAAAAATTAAATAAATTATATTTTATATATAATAAAATATGAAAATTATGTATGCTTGCCACGTCAGTGTAGTATGACATACTTACGTAGTATCATAGAATCCCCGTTTATTTATTTATTTTTTCATATGTGAGATACTTCAAATTTTTTAGGAGTATTTTTTTTTTTTGAGCTTCATTATATTAAAATTTTCAATTATTCGAGAGGTGTATAAATATTCCTTATGCTACCGGTTGGTTCAGGTTAGACCGGATTAAAATTTTAAAAACCCAAGCCGATAGACTAAACCCGAAATTTAATATACATCTAACTCGATTTAACGAACACCAATCGATGGGTTGGGTTTTTTTTGGTCGCCCCTAGTAACAACTATCAATTAGCCAATAGCTTGTGCCTTAACTGGTACCTCACGGCCATAGAAACCAGGGTCTTGCAGTTGACTCCCCTTTCATCATCATTACCTATCGCATTGCGTTATTTGTAACAAAGGCAGGAAAACAACTCTTGATATAATATTTTCTTAAGATCAAACACAGAAAATCATTGTGAAACAAATATCAACACAGAAAATCTCATGTCACGCATGAGTACTCAACGGTCAAAAAATTTAGTTGATTCTAATTGGAGCAAACCTCAATAGCGAAATCCCAATTGAATACAAACACTATGTGAAACAAATCTCTCATTTTAATTTTTGACTTAATATTTTATATATGTTTCTTCATTTTATTGACATTATTTAATGNTAAAATTTTGTTAATGTCACACATTATTTAATGTCTAAATATAATATAAATTAAATTACCCTCAATTAATATAGAAATTTTTTAACTTTAACTGAAAAATTTCTATATTAAACAAGAGTTTTTACAATTTAAATGAGAGTAAATTAATCTATATTATATTTAAACATTAAATAAAGTGTGCAATTAACAAAATCGAGTGTGAAAATAGCGACTCCCTTTATAAAACTTGTCTAAATACAAATTTCAGCCTGATTACATTGCATTAAACCATTTACCATTCATCATGACAGACCAAATAAAAGTTAGGTATTATCAAACAGAGATTTTATGATATTACATGTGTATTTCATACTACACTGATATGGTAAGTATACGTAATTTTTATATTTTATTTGATATAAAATTAATTTATCTTATTTTCTCAAATAAACTTAAAAATAGTTAGTTTGTACACATATAATTCACACACTAGCTATTCTTATGTAGTATAACATACAACAAAGTATTTAAAAAACTTCCATTGTGAAAAGGAAAAAAAATGGGAATCTTTTAGGATAGGATTGCGTGCGAAACATATTTTTAGCAATTTACATGAAACTTCTTGGTTTTGCTTCATCTATAAGAAGAAGAGAAAAAAAACAAAAATGTGTTCATACTTCCTCGAGTGTAGCACACGTTAAGACAAAACTTCAATGAAATTTCCCACTTTACAAAGTCAATGTAAAATAGACTTAGAAAGAAGACCTGAAACTTGCGTGGTAAATGCTCTGTCTGATTTGTAATGAATAATATATCAAAATTTGGAGTGACAATTTTAAATATAATATGATAAATAATAATACAATGTGTACAAGAGAATTTTTTTTTTATTTTTAGTTACTACTCTATATTTAAACACAAAACTTATTNTATTAACTCTAATGATGACCTCAGTATCACTTGACTACAGATCATTTAGTTTACAAGAGAACATTTTGATAACACAAGTCATAAGTATACATAACACAATTGATTTTAAGATCTTTTAAAAGGGTTGAAGTTTCAAGTTTAAATTTTTATTTCCTCATATTTTCTAATTAAAAATTTTAATTTTATCTATCTAATGGTAAAAAAAAATATAAAACACCTTAATAATTAATCAACAAGTTCTTTATCTTGAATATATCGATTTAAATTTTATAGATACCAAGTGATGTGAGATTATGAAAAGGGATATGTTATCCTCATTGCATAATTTCTTAAGAGCAAAAGAAAATTATAACACCCTATGAACAAACTTAACATGACTTCTATTTTTCTGAAAAAAAAATTCAAAATCAATAACTTGAACATAGAAAACACGATATGATTTGATTTTGAAACAATTTAGTATTTGATTAATTTTCTTTCATTACAAGTATCAAACATAAATCACCACAAATAATCAAAATTTGGCAATAATAAATAAACATAAATACCATATGAGTAGGATGATATAGATAGTCAACCAGAAGAAAATTTGGTTTATTTACTTTCGGTCATGGCTTTGGCTTTGCTTTATGTTATAGCACATGGGAGACTCAGAAAAAGTTGTCTTTCTCTTTGCATGTTTCGTTTATTTAAATGGTTTTGAGCTCTAAAAAATACTGCAAAGTGGTGTGTGCCAGTGCCACTACAAAAGGAGCGGAAACACCGACACTCACATTCACACATTTTAAAAGACGGCTACACCAATGGCTATCCTCTTTTTGGATCCTTAAGGGCATTTTGCTGAAAGGACATCGTGGTTTCCTACGCACTGTTTGGCTGGAAAGAAAGTTACCTAGAAAATGATTGACACTAAACAACTAACTATAATTTTGACCCTAGCTAGAAAAAAAATAGTACAAATTTTCATATGTCAAATCAAATAACTATTTTTTTTTTATTATGGCGATTGATGTTTCTGTTAGTCCATGATTTTATCAAATCCCTTTTAATTTTTTTTTTTTCTATTAAACTCGATTATAAACAGCTGAAGAGTGAAGGTATTCAAAGTTATGCATATATTAGTTGGATTGTTATTATTCTTATGAATTTTGATCGTGAAAGGAAGAATTATAATAATCCTTAAACAAATTGACGGAAAGACAACCAAGAAATTCATAAAAATATGTCACAAATAAAGTAACTTGTATAAAATACAAATAAAATTAATGGGGCCTAGTGCTTACTTACCTTTATAAGAAATCATAATAAAAGAAAATTCATTTATATCAAATCAACAAATTTGACTTCTCTCAATCTATTGTTATTGACGATGCCTGATATGAGCTGAAGGTCGGTGGATAGATAAGGTTGGGTTGAGGGAACTGCACAATAACAAATTGATTAAAAGTCGGGTGGTGATATCCGAACTCCGAAGCTTATGTTAGTACGGTCCGAGTTAAAGAATGTAATAAATGCTAAGGGAAACAAAAGTCTTTATATTTGCTGGGGGCTCTTTATAGATGAGGGTCAAAGATTATGATGAGCATATACAGATTTTGATGATGTGAACCTTTGTCGAAATGGACCTGAATGTAATGGGCTAAAAGATTGAGTATCTACAGTTATAAACATAAATCTAATTAGGCTAAACAATCCCTTTTACTATCACCATGGGGGTAATTTTGATTTTTTTTTAGATACTTTATTGTAAAGACCTCAAGTTCAAATCTTATTAAAAATAGTGGGATAAAATTTGTAGAAATGAACAAATAACTCACTATTATATAGCCGCTCATATCAAATAAATCTCTATTACTCAAAGTCATTTTTTTTTTATGCATTATATCCATATAACTCAAGCTATTTATTTAACACCATTTGCATTGCATCATTGCACACATGCATATAGTTAATGTAATCTAAAATCAATAAATATTACACTAAAACTTTATAGACACGCAACAGTATAATGATGTGCAATGGAAGCATGTTACTTCGTTAGCAAGTAAAAAACTTTTAGGAAAAATTGCTTTTTTATGTGTTAAAAGTTAGGTTATATTATAATTTATTGCTTCAGCCCCATTTATAAATTTTAATAAACACATATAAAAGCCAATAAAGGTTCCTTCAATTGGTTAGTTCGAGCTGTGTGTACATAAGAAGGTTTCAGTTGAAATCCAGGTGTTGATATTTTATTGGTAGATATTCGCATTGTGATGCTTTGCTTTAGAATTGAAGCAACTTATCTACCTCTTATATTTTTATTTACCAAAAAAAAAAAAATTCAACAAAAAACATGAGAATCAAATACCTAATAATAATTACATATGCATGATAACCATAAACATAACAAAATAACCAAATATTGTAATAGAGCACCAAACATAGAATAATGTTAAATGCTTTAGCTTATTTTGAAATCCATTCCGACAATATCAATGTCAATGAGTGGGTCAATCATCCCACAAACCAAGAAGAACAGAGGATCTTCTAATGTGGTCCATATATTAATTACAAAAAAATAATAATATAGTTAATTATGTTACCTCAATTATTGGTTCAATATCTAATTGAACCTAAACCACGAAATTGATCTTTTTGAATAATCATATAAAAACAATCAACTAATTGACAATTAGGACAAGCCTGAAGAAAGTGTGACAATGCTCGTCCCCATGATTGATATAGCCATGACCTAGATGGAAAAGTTTTGCATCCACTTGTTCACAAAAGAAACTGATTTGGCTTGGTGACAAGTATAGAACTAGACATTCTTCTTTTCTCTATTCTCCTATCGCAATTTATATTAGTGATGCAGTTATAATAAATTGAAGAAGATCATTCTTCTTTGTCTTCTTTCTTCTTCTCACAACTTTCTTTCTTTTCCTCTTTGAAAAGCTTTAGTTTTGATGGGTGAGTGGGGATCTATGCATTGCCCCAATGCTACAATCGAGGATTTTGTTGGGTCCATATTGTAAAGGCATTCAAATGGCTTAAAGGTGTGGCTTTTAGACTTCCAATAATATGCTAGGGTTACTTGCTGAGAAGAAAGTTCTCCTAAATGTGAGCAGTGAGAGCTCTTATCAAGTTATCAAAAGGGCATAACGAGTGAATCTTTTTTTGGAGAATTTGCATTTGCATCCCTTGTTTTTGGCTAAAAGTAAAGGGATATTAGGAGATTCCTTGAGTATCCAACTATCCATGCCATCTTCTTTTGTCCTTGAAGCCGGCCTTTTCCACCTCAGCATCACATGCTTTGGTTCATAATCTTTTTCTAACGTTTTGATTTGTGGGTTACACGCAATGCCACTATTACTTTTCACTATTACTATCACATCACTCCAAAAGCTTCTACTTTATTTCTTTTAAAAAAAAATTAATAAACTCATAAAGTAGAAACACAATGACAACATTAGTGGTTCTTGTCAATAGCCATAGTTTATTCTAAACCAACGAGTAAACTTTTTTTATTTGGACCTTAACATGGGGTATGTTATATATATATATATATATATATATATATATGAGAAACACATTCTAAATTTGTTCTTATAAACAATTGAGATTGATTTAACAGTTTATACTGAATAATTAAAAAGAGATGCTAGATGGTTAGAGAAATTTTTTCTCAAATTGTGCATGGAGAGAACTAGGATTGTTGGATTCATATGCCTTAGATTCTAATCCCAAGTGTTTAACCTATCGATAATGATATAATAGATTCATCTAAGTTAGCCAAGGTTCTAATCTTAAGGCTACAACTCAAGGAAATTTTTTTCTTGAATGTACTATGCCAATGTGGAGGGTGTGACGGTGCGCCCTTAAGATTATCTGAGAAGAGACTTAGTCTCAATACACTAAAATTAACTTGATGATACCCTTATGGTTTAAACCAAAACAAAGATGCCTTAAACTCGAAGAGTAAGTTCAAAATATAGCTTGGTTCAATCTTATAAATTGTGTTTATTAATCTAATGAAAACACACACACAAAAATTCAATAAGCATTTATTAAAAATTAGCAATTAATTAAATGTCAAATACAAGCTAATGGGAAAATAATTTGTATTTCATAACCTCATGCTTTGTACCTCTTCCTTAAGTTTCTCTGCTATTTCGTGGAGCACAAATCACTGTATAGTATATTTTTTTAGATCCATTGACCCATCTAAAATACTGAAAACTGAAAGCTCCACTGAGAAAAGCCAAGATTATGCATGGTATTTTATAACACTGGGAAACTTTGTTGAAATTTAAGCATCTATATATAATATATAGTAATTACGTCCTCACAGGAGGCTCAAACTGTTGTCATAGATAATGACTCATATATATGTGACAACTTTTACCAATATTACTGATTTAACTTCGGAGTCATCATCATGCTTAAGCCTTTTGGTCTATTCAGGTCAATGTTTAGCGGGGTATAGCATAATGAATATTAAATAAATGCAGTTTGTGGCCAGCTGGAAAGCTTAAAAAATATCGAGAGAGCCATCACTAAAATGAAATATTGGGGAAAGAGAGGAAGCCATAAACCCACTGTATGGTAAATGGATATAGAAAATATATCCAAATGCTTTGGATCTCTACACACACACACACACACACACACACACACACACACACACACACACACANATATATATATATATATATATATATATATATGTCTGATTTAAACTCTAGACTCCTTATAAATTATTTAAATTTTTTAGTTTCTCACCATTAGTATTTATTTATTTTTATTACATGACAACACGAAGTTCAAACTCTTAACTTATTGTAAATTTTTTAGATCTCTTATTACTAGATCACACTTAATGATTTAGCTTAGTACTTATATATATATTATTAATCATTATGCATATTTTGTGTTTTACTATGTTAATATAGAATATGTGTGATCCATTTAGGAATGCTAGTTTTTGGTATTAGTTTTTTTTCCTTCTTTTATAACAAATCATAAATTTTGAGAATATTACATAAAGAGTACTCCCAAATGGATTCTATGTTACAAATCTTATAGACTTCAAATAAAAAATTCTAATTGAATTATACAAGGACATCATGTATTATTAGATAGTTCGAAAAATTGTTAGTTGTCTAGGTCTTAAATTTTATATGTCTTAAATATTTTATAACTAGACATTTAGATTAAATATGTGAAAACTAAAGATTCTTAAGGCAAGAAAACTTAAAACATGCTACAATTAATGTCAACTAGGGAAGGTTAAGGTGACTAAAAAGTGTTTATTTACAAGTCAAGAGTTGTTTTTGGCCCCCCTTTCTGCTTTCCTTTTTTTATTAACCCTTTCTTTCCTTTCTAGTATTAAAAGAAAAGGACATTCTGTCTAGGAAAAAATGAAAAAAGAAGAAAAGGAAAAGCCAATCTTTTTGCTTTCATTTCCAAGTGTCTTTAAAGCTAAAATTCACTTTGGGCAAAGTAGTCAACTTGAATACAAGAAATTTCCAGAAGTAGTCTTGAACTTTTTTAGGTACATAATAGCCTTGAGATTTTACCTATATTGGAAAATTAATTTTAGCTGATTTAGACTGCATATAGTCTACAAGATAAAGAGTATTTTTCTACTTTTTTATTGGTTTTATATTTGCTTTTTTGCATTGCCTTCCTCTTGATGCCTAATGTGATGCTTTTTTCTGAGTCAGATACAAGAATATTATCCACATGTCAAGAATCACATTGACAAAAGGCACTTTAATATAGTTACATATGCTTCTGTTTTGCTGCATGCCACTCCCCTTTACTGATTGGCTAAGTAATGCTTTGGTAGCCAACACAAAAGCAGAAAAAGAAAACACAAAGAGGAAGGAAACAGAAAATATATATTAAAAATATTAAAAACAAAACTTGGATTACACATACATGAGACTTTTAATGTATACTTTCCAGATGCAGAAAGTGAGGATCTTAAAAAGTGTTGGCATGGAGCCATGAAGCACATACCTCCCAACAACAGCCATATAATTCTATCAATATTAGCTGTTTCTTTGCCAATGATAGAGATTCCATCCTGGATATGGAAAACCAATATTATATTGTTTGCTAGAGATATAATAATTAATTATTTGATTAAATTTATCATTAATTTTTTCTTTCACTAATAAATCATTAGGAGAGATACAAAAGTCCTCACTTGATGTTCGCTTAAGAATTAATTAAATTTTTCAGCTTAGTAATATAATTTTTTTTTCATGTGGTATCCAAATTAGCGTTTTTGCCAATGAAATTGCAAGTTGATTTAATTGGTAGGATTGAGTTGCATCGATACAAAAGTCTTCACTTAATGTTCAATTAATTAAAATTTTCAGCTTAGTAATTTAATTTTTTTTTCATGTGGTATATATCCAAATTAGCGTTTTTGCCAATGAAATTGCAAGTTGATTTAATTGGTAGCATTGAGTTGCATGAATACAAAATTTGTTTAATTAGTGCCATTGATCGCTCATTGATAGGCATCTATTAATTAACTATTTATCCTATGTCAAAACTGAAGCAACTAATATGTCTCCTCAATTTTTTATGTAACCATAAAAACTAGAGTAAAACCCCTTTTTAGTCCCTGAATTATTCAGTGATTGACAAGTTAGTCCTCCAAAAATGTTCGTTGACAATTTCATCCTCGAATTATGATTCCGTACGACAAATTAGTCCTCGAATTATATTTGCTGACAATTTAGTCCTCGAATTATGGTTTCATACGACAAATTAGTCCTCGAATTAATCCTCAACTGAGGACTAATTTGTCGTACGGAACCATAATTTGAGGACTAAATTGTCAGCGAAAATTTTTCAAGGACTAATTTGTCGTACGGAACCATAATTTGAGGACGAAATTGTCAGCAAACATTTTTTGGGGACTAACTTGTCCATCGTTGAATTTTTCAGGGACCAAAAAAGGGTTTTACTCTAAAAACTAACCTGTTTGTGATGTTGAAACTCCTATGATGAAATTATTTAAATCAAATGGAATTTATATACAAAATAGCAAAACTTATACTTTGACTTAAACATTCATATATAACCAAGAGAACAAGTGTATAGATTCATTGATTAGTTTCTCTTAATAATTTTTTATTTACACATCATATAACTGTATTATACAAGTTCAAGTGTGCGATCATTGGAGTTAAGAGTCATTCTATCTGTTTATTATTTTATTTTACACTGTCTAGTAATAATATTTGAATTTAATCAAATTAATTAAAATAACATAAGATCTCATTAAAAATTTAATCGTATCACCTAAAACTTAAGTAATAATAAATAATATCTAAAAACCAAAACAAAATAAATGCCCTTAATTAACGTTTCTCTTTCAGCTAATTAACATGACCTGACTGATTATTTTTTCTTGTTAACCCATATTGAAACATCCATTGTGCAATGTGTAACAATCATTTATTCTTCTCTTTGTCAATTTGGATTTGACATGTCTACAAAGGCGTGTCACATGCGTTGCGGCGGCTTCTCTTTGAAGGTATAGATATAGTGTAAAATGGCCTCATAGGTTCCTTGGCTTCTATTATATGTCAAATAAAACTAGGGTTTTACTGGTTGCTCTCTTTCAATGATAATCCCAACATCACCATTGTTGATATGATGGAACTGGTCGATTATTTTATTGATGACAATAGTAGATATAACAATGAACCATCTATATCATTCTATATATTCAAAGAGTAATTTTAATTATTAAGTAAATTTAAAGCTTGATTTGTTCTTCAATTATATATAAAAGAGTCGTGAATTGATGAAAATGTAGTAAATAATTAACAATATTACACTTTACAAACAAATTTATTAATTTATAACAGTTTTTAACTTAATTACTTAAATATTATAATTTTAAAAAAATTAAAAATTAAAAAAAAAATGACATGTGGGAACCACTGGCCACGCCAATGACCGCGCAGCGTGTTAACGTCAGACACACCAATGACCCCATGACATGTCCTTTCTTGTTGCCTTTTAAAAATAAAAAAGCAAAAAAGCTGCAAGTAGGAAAGAATATAAAGGGACACACCAATAGGCTATTGGCATGTCCCATGTGGACATGCCGCGTGACTATTGGCGTGTCCGGTAGTTCTCACATGTTTAAATTTTTTTTTTATTTTTAATTTTTTAAAAATTGTAATATTTAGATAAATAAGTTGAAAAGTATAATAATTATGTAAATTTATTTTTAAATTACAATATTGAGTTCAATGAGTCAATAATTAACATTAATTATTGCAACACAAATTTAAAAAAAGGAGGCAAATCCAGAGCAGACCATTACCAAACAGGCTGTGAAACCTAATATACCTAATTGGCAATATTTAACAGAGAGCAGAACAAAGTTAGCCAGATTGGTCCAGCCCCAAGTTGCCGACTGGCTTTTTATATTGTTAGTGCAAGTGCAAGTGGATGTGTGCCTTTTTTTTTTCCCCTCTCTCTCTCTCTATTATTTTCCTTCTATTCTGCCAAGTGACACATTTTATTTTTTTATTTTATTCTGGATGTGACTTTACATTATAATATAAAATTTATAAATTTTGAGAACGACTTTAATTAAAGTTATATTAATTGCACACTCTTTTGTTTTATATTCACTTCCACATATGATATAGTTGACAATATTTGAACTTAAACCAGCCTATTAAAATTTTATATGATGTTACTAAAACTTCAATATCTAACAATTTAATTAAATTAAGGATTTACTATGCTACTATGTCTCTAAAGTGAGAGGTAGTATTACTATTTCCTCAAAACTTTTATTTTCAACCAAATTAGTTATCATTTTTTAACTTAATACAAATCTCTAATATAAACAACCAATATGAGTCAAAACAGTTAAATGCTAGCAAAAATGGTAAAAATTAAAAATTATAAGATAAATTTATGAAGAATAGAATTTTTCTTTATGGCCCAATTTTGTACACCTTAATTATTATTTAACTATTTGACTCACATGGAATCACTTTAGTTTTATAAGAGTTTTGTAACCAATCTTCACTACAAGAAAATCTTTATTTTTCAACGGAATAAAATACCGTTGGAATTTCAATNTCAACGGAATAAAATACTGTTGGAATTCTAATTGCCACTTTTCTAACGACTCAAATTCCAATGAAAAAATTTTGTTAAAATCTAAGAAATTTGTTGTAGTGCTTAAAATAAGGGTTATTTATGTCCAAATAAAAAAAAAATTTGAGGGAATGACAGTATTAAAGGGTTGCAGCATAGCAATTTCAGTGTAATCATATACAAGGAGAAAAAAAAAACAAAGAAGTGTAGACATGAAAGCGAGTAGGTCATAAGTCAGGCACGAAGGACAGGACTTAATAATTGGTCGACTACCATTTCAGTTTAGCCAACTCAGAAAATTATATATGTGGACTAAACCAGTTTTCATACTTGCAAATTCGTAAAGGTATCATTCCTGTCTTCTCAATCATAATTTGTTTCTACTTCTTTTTCTTTACATAGAAAAAGACTTTGGTATGGGACAGAGACTTGAAATAAAAAGATGGTTGTGAATTGTATTTGTGGGCAAGTCAATTTCATCGTGAACAATACGGCATGATAGTGCATCCACTAACACTTCACCATTGTTTTCAGAACCATAAATGCTGGTTTTGATAAGGACTAAGTAAACTTTTTATTTTGAGTAAAACCCCTTTTTGGTCCCTGAAAAATTTAACGATGGACAAGTTAGTCCCCCAAAAATGTTCGCTGACAATTTCGTCTTCAAATTATGGTTCCGTACGACAAATTAGTCCTCGAAAAATTTTCGCTGACTATTTAGTCCTCGAATTATGGTTCCGTACGACAAATTAATCCTCAGTTGAGGATTAATTTGATGACTAATTTGTCATATGAAACCATAATTCGATGATTAAATTGTCAACGAATATAATTCGAGGACTAATTTGTCGTACGGAACCATAATTCGAGGATGAAATTGTCAGCGAACATTTTTGGAGGACTAACTTGTCAATCACTGAATAATTCAGGGACAAAAAAGGGGTTTTACTCTTTTATTTTTGTTGTTCTCCTTTTCACACGCTTTCACTTTTTGTTAGGTATATATTGACATTCACATCTTTGAGGATTTATTTATTTATTTTGCTAATTCTCATCTCTCAGATTTAGATAATGAAATGTCTTCCCTGTACCGAATATGTATGTTTAAACTTTTCCGACTATATAACAATGATCATGGTCAGTGGTAGGGATGGCAATTTTGGGAACTGAAGTAAACTAATTTTGTTTTTATATAACAGCTTTGACCCTTAATCTATCTAAGGGTACCTTTTTTTAATTACCATTTATGATAAATTTTTATAATAGTTAAGGTTGGAATTATAATTGTATTTTCAAACAAAACTATATCTTAAATATAAAAATGGTGTTAAGAGAATCAATGTTATTGCAAACCTATAACTTTAAATCAAAATTCATATCTAAATTTAAAGGCACAACCCAAATAGATTATATATACAGGTCAGCCTAATAGGGCGGGCTCGTTTTGTTAGCTCTAGTCAAATCTAAAATTTTAATTTTTGGGTTTGCAATATTGCTATTTAACATAATGAATTTTGGAGAAAATATGTGTTTACTTGATATATAGTATCACATGAGTGGATGAGTTGAGGTGGTTATTTTTGAGTACTTTTGACTACGATTTTGGATTCAAACATAAAATTCACAAGTTCGATCTCAGTATCACTCATCGACAAATTATTTAATAATTGAGGTGGTTATTAAAATCAAAGAAACATGTAAATATGTTTTTTTTTTNTTTTTTTTTTTTTTTTTTTGAGTGGAAGTACATTCTATTAGTCATTGAAACCGGAATCAAATGCAATTACATCAAACAAGATAGTGGGAATCTCCTAAATGCAACACATTACAAAGTCAATCCATAGAGCCAACTTAGCCAATTGATGAGTAGCCTCATTACAAGATCTAAGCACTGTTAGATATAAATCTATTCATGGGTCTTCACCTATCAGCTTAAGCTTTTAGGTTGAATCGGTTATTGACATGTTATCAAAGCCTCTTTGACCAAACGGTTAAGAGATCGAATCCTACCACTCCTACTTTCTCAATTAAATTGAAATTTTAACATATAATATAAATGGGCATATACTTTGTCAACACTTCAAACCTAAAAGGCTTTCACGTGGGGGGGTGTGTTAGATGTAAATCTAATCGGTTCTTGACAAGCACAAACTGAATTTCTACCTGGTGCATAACTTGAAGTAGGTAATCAACGTCCTCCAAAATAAAACTAACCTCCGAAGCATCTGAACACCCTTGGCCAGTTCCAAAGAGAGCCCTTGATAGCCAGTTTCCACATCAGGTCCAAAAAATTAAATTGCATTGCTAACAACAAAGCCTCTCAAAGCGTTGTGGCTTCCACATATGACCAAAGGGGACACACATAAACCAGATGGTAATACTACAACTGAGAGAACCATATGCCCAAACGATCTTGAATAACCATCCCCAAACCCATCCACTCTAGGAGTTGCATCAATATTCATTTTACAACCATCATTGGTTCGGAATAGAACTGCTAGAAACAAAATAGCCATCTTGAGTAACTCGCGCATCTATATTCACCCATGGCTGCAAGCCTTCAAGATACGGCTGCCATCATCTCTTCACATCCTAAGCAGTGACAAATCCAGAAATAACTCAATAACGAAACTACAAAAATTAGGGACTCTCTAACATTTCTCTTAGAGATTTAATAAAAAAGAAAAAAAAAATTGAAACATGACCTCCTGTATCTGTCACTGATCCTAAGCATAAACAATCTCCAGTGTAAATATGTTCTTGTAGGATACATCCATTAGAAATCAATTTTTCTTTATAACAGCCATTTCATTTAGAAATCCATTAAGCTATACATTGTTACCTTATGGATGCCGATACTTTACCCAAATAGTACACTGAATACATGTTTATAAATGAGACATCTCACTTATTATGTAAGGATGCATTTAAATAGCATGGCTCCTTCTTAGAGGCACAGGGTCTCCATCAATTACTTGAGGTTCATCTTTCCCCTCACCCTTTCTCATTTTTTTAATATCTTATCTATTTAAGTTTATAATTTAGATAATCATAGCAGTATGACAATAATTTTAGCAAATACGTTATTAATCAATGTGCAATTCACAAGCACAACTTTTATCATATTTTTAATTACTGCACAATATTTTAAATGTTCTTTTTTTTTTTTTTAACACAACCTATATTTCTATTATTAAATTCATTTACAAAAATTTTACATTTAATTTGTTGACTTATAAATCTTATCACTTATGATAGAATTTGCAAAACATTTATTTTCAAATGAAATTATTTTATTTCTGTTCATAATATGATTTAAACATATAGTAATAGCTTCTAGGTTTCATGTATAACTCGTAATCATAGTTAAAAGTACCAAAAAAATACACAATAGTATAACACAATAGCTTTCGGACTCATAAGATTCCTTAACTTTCTTTCTTGTGTTCTGTAAGTCCCATATTAGATAAATATGGCCCTCAATGTAGATCTTGGGCTTTTGCTCAAGCCCATTAACTTTTTTCAGCTTATTGACCCAATTTTGGCCCAATTCTTTTTACTCAAGTTTAATTGATTTCTACTTTTCTTTTTCTGAAAGCCCAATTAATTTCTATTTACTAAAGGAGAATGATAGGTTGTTTTCCCTTGTTTGTTTTTGCCTATTGGGTTTGATATTGTTCCATAAGCTACATTCGACTAGGTTGGGCTTAATTGTTGTGGACTTCTTCCTCTCAAATAAAAATATTGGTCTTTCTGGGTAGAAACTAGAAAGAGTGATATACATTAATAAAAATGATCCTTTAAGCTTAATTCATTAAAAGGCCCAACCAGTACAATTATTATTATAAGTTAGTCGTAGGACTCTCTTCACAAGAAGAAAATCTTGTGTTTAAGGTCTCTTATCGGTAAAATGTGAGGATCTTAAATTGTTTTCCTATACAAAGTTATAATTGTGAATGTTTTGACAGATGAACCCTTGAAGTGGGAATATCTCACCCCAGGTTTGATGAAGTCTATATTNTATATTTATCCAAAGGTTGATGTCATAGTTAGGTTCCTAGGTTATAAAAAAAAATGTGATTTTTCTTTGGCAAAAATAAAATAAAAATAAATAAAACGAGAGTTTTTTGTTTCTTGTTTTGCCACTTGCATATATATATTTCTCATAAGAAAAATAGATATTCTATAATACTAGATGAGTATTTTATAACTAGACATTTAAATTAAATATGTGAAAACTGAAGATTCTTAAGGCAAGAAAACTTAAAACATGCTACAATTCAATGTCAACTAGGGAAGGTCAAGGTGACTAAAAAGTGTTTGTTTACAAGTCAAGAATTGTTTTTGGCCCCCCTTTCTTTCCTTTCTTTTTTTTGATTAACCCTTGTTGATACCTAATTTTGTCCAAGTCGGCTTAGTCCAAGTTTAGACTTGTTGATACCCAAATTTGTACTTATTCTCTATGGATAAATTGGATTAAGCCCATTTGTGTATATTGGCTTTTTTTTTTTTTTTTTTTTTTTTTATGTCCAATTCAAATATCTCAAAAAAAATTACAAAAAAAAAAAAAACAGAAAGAATAAACACAAATCAAAATAGGTTACAGAATATTTTCCATTTTGCCTAAATAAAAGATCTTATCCAAAGAGAGACAAAAAAAAAAAAATTAAAAGAACAAGGGTGCAACAGAAGCAATCATTTGGCATTTTCTGTGAGCATGCCAGCTCCATTGCCGTTGCAGGATGACACCACGTTTTGTTGACCAACTACCAGTGCCTCATTTCGCTACACAACTTGCAGATGGGAGAAGGAGAGTTTAGCAGCTAACTACAACCTTTGACTATAAAAAGCTCCAAGCAAAATGCAAAGACACGGGGAGAGAATCAGAGAGTGATACATAGGAAGAGACATAGAGAGAATTGAAACAACAACACTCACAGTTCAGGTATCAATATTGTTTCATTGCTCACTTTTTGTTCCTCTTTTCTTTGCTAAATTTTCATTATTGTTGCACTACACATAGCACACACAGCAAACCCCATTCTCATTCTCTGTATTTTTTCAACAAAAAAGAAAAATACCAAATTAGAAAGAAAAACCCATTTTTAGAGAGAGAAACCAAATTGGAAAAAAGGGAGAACTACCTTTTTTTTTAGCCAATAAAACATCAAACTTCATACCCATATTCCATTTAGAGAAGAAAACTGAGTTAGAGTGAGGATTTTTTAGAAAGAGATTTTTAGAGAGAGAAACAAAGCTTCAAGAGAAGGAAGTAGAGAAATTTCGAGAGAAAGTTAGGATAAAGAGGAAGGATCCTTACCTTAGCCATCAATTCTTAAGAGAACAAAGCCAAATTCATGCTTGGCCTTTGGATCAAGGGCGACAGGGAAAGGGAGAGGATGAGTGTTGTGTTTTAGCTTCTCTGGCATTTTTCACTTTCTCAAATCGTGCTTCTCCTTTATTTCACGTTTTTTTTTTCTTTTATTTATTCCTTTAATGGCTTATTTCTTTCTTTTATTGGTTATTGTTGAATGAGCTTCTAGTTTTCTGATTTATGTTTCTTTTGTTCTTGTTGGACTGACTTGTTATTTGAGTATTGGACTGGCCCATTTCATTTTTGCTTCTCCTTCATTTACTTTACTGGTTGGGTTAAGTCTTGATGGGCTGAATCCGAAATGGGCCATTCAATTTATGGGTTCAGCTTTCTTTTTCTATGGATTTGGGCCATTTATTGTTTGTTTTTGAATTTGGTTAATTCTTATGGGTTCATATGGGCTGGTCCATTTCATTTTGGGTTTTGCTTATTTATTTGGGCTTATGTATTTGCTAGACTAGACTTATTCTTTGGTTAATTTTTCTTTTCTATGGGCCTATTTCGTTTTTTAATCCATTTATTTTTTGTTTGGGCTAAATCTATTTGGGTTGGTCTATTCTTTTTTACTTAGCTTTATTTGCAATTTTGGGGTGTTGTGTTTGGGCTCACGTTTTTTGTTTATTGAGTTTACATTATTTTGTGGTTAGGTTACTAATCATTTTTATTAGGTTGCATTTGATTTAATTATGGTAAGTTTATGACTTTATTTATGAGGTTAGTGTTTGGGGCTTTGCTTATTTGATATTTGCTAGATTTTATTATTCAATTTGGATTTACTTATATTTAGGACACTTGCTTTTGCTTTTCTTCAAGGTTAATTTAATTTTTTTTTTATAATTNATTGTTCTTATTCATTTTTTTTTATGTTATCAATTTATCTTAGATATTTTATATGCTTTATTTCCTTTCATAAAAATCAAAGATCCGACGACAGATTAAGTTGGAGAATAATTGTGTTGACAATTTTTCTTAATGTTCTTGAGGTGAGGGATAAATTTTTTGGTCATGCTAGAGGTACTAGAGTGGCCAATGAAATTCCCAATATTACTTTGATTCTTTTAATTATCGAAAATTTTGACATTTTATGTTATATTTTATCTCATTTTATCATTATTTTTGTTCATGCTGGAGTAAGATTACCGACGAGGGAATAGTTGAGGATAATCGTGATGACGACGATTCCTTGACATTCCGGAGGTGAGGAGTGTCACTTTAGTCTTTTAAGATGTACTAGTGGACTAAAAGAAAGATCTCCGATAAAAATCTTTTGCCACAAATCGCGAACTCATTTCTTGAACACATAATAAATTGCATTTTGTGTATTTAGTTATCACTTAGTTAGTAAAATTGCTAAAAATTGCCTATGACGGAATAAATTGGGAGAGGATTGTAATGACAATCACCGTCTCTACCTAATAGTTTTGAGACATCTTTTTAGGTTTTTCCAGAGGTACTAGTAGAGCTTAATAACACATTAATCTATTTTAAAATATAATTTAATGACCAATTTCATTCAACAATTTTTTAAATAACATAAAATTAAATTGGTAACCGTTCTCTAGAGCGGGTGTCGTAGGGTGCTAACACCTTCCCTACACGTAACCAACTCTCTTACCCAAACTCTGATAACATAGACCAAACCTTTTTTATAGGCACCCAATCATGCCTTAAATTAATTGGTGGCGATTCCATTAGTTTTCTTCAATCATTTTTTTGATTAAAAAGCTTTACAAACCTATTCTTTTACACTTTAACCAATTTTTTTTTTTACCACCTCGCATTGTTGCGCTCTTAAAAAGGACGTTGCAACAACTCTTTCTTTCCTTTCTAGTATTAAAAGAAAAGGACATTCTGTCTAGGAAAAAATGAAAAATAAGAAAAGGAAAAGCCAATCTTTTTTGCTTTCATTTCCAAGTGTCTTTAAAGCTAAAATTCACTTTGAAAAGGGCAAAAGCCTTGAGATTTTACCTATATTGGAAAATTAATTTTAGCTGATTTAGAACGCACATAGTCTACAAGATAAAGAGTCTTTTTCTACTTTTTTTTGGTTTTATATTTGCTTTTTTGCATTTCCTTCCTCTTAATGCCTAATGTGATGCTTTTTTCTAAGTAAGATACAAGAATATAACCCACATGTCAAGAATCACATTGACAAAAGGCACTTTAATATACTTATTTATGCTTCTGTTTTGCTGCATGCCACTCCCCTTTACTGATTGGCTAAGTAATGCTTTGGTAGCCGACACAAAAGCAGAAAAAGAAAACACAAGGAGGAAGGAAACATAAAATGTGAGGTTTTCAAAGCGCTTATTTATATAAAGCTATAATTGTGGATGTTTTGACAGATGAACCTTTGAAGTAGGAATATCTCACCCCAAATTTGATAAAATCTGTCTTTATCCAAAGGTTGATGTCATAGTTAGTTTCTTAGGTTATTAAAAAAAAAAGTGATTTTTCTTTGGCAAAAATAAAATAAAATAAAATAAAACGAGAGTTTTTTGTTTCTTGTTTTGCCACTTGCATATATCTATTTCTCATAAGAAAAATTAACATAAACTATTTGCATAATTTATTGTATAAATGGGGTGACAACCTAATTAACCCTACTAAGAACTCTCAAGTTATAACTAATCCAAACATTGCTATCATTTCCAAAATATTATATTAGTTTCACAGTTCACATGTACTACTAAAAAGGTCTGACATGCTATTTTATTTTCTTCTAATTTTAGCATTTATCAACATGGTATATTGATTATCTCTTTGGCTATTAAACGTGAGTAATTTATGTTCATTATAAGAAAAATGTCAATTTCTCACAGAATAAATCCGTGAGAAACAAGGGAAAATTCTATGAGAAATGTATTTTTCACGGAATTTCTCACAGACTGTGTGACTTAATAGTACTCATGAGATTATTCGCAAGACTTGTGAATTTTTTGCTTAAACCTAGAGTTGAATATATATATGTATATCTCTGTGTGTGTGAAATTTCTTAAGGTATGCTCTTATACCCTCTTGTGCTTTCATTTTCTGTAGCTTAACGCCTTGCATTTATTTTCTCAGCATTCACGAAGATTGAAGAAGCATATAAAGTTATTTATTTAATTTTTTTTATAGCAAATTTAGTGCAATTGCTGATTGTTTCTCTTTTTTTTTCCCCCCCTTATTCCCTTACTTTTTTTGCATTAATATGCTGGAATTAGGTACAAGATTATTTTATACTTCTTCATGAAGCTCATTCTGCCAGTTCCTAGGTGCTCACCAAAGTGTCCATTAGATTCTTAGAACCCTTTTTCCTAAATTGGTGAAAATGTTATTGGATCACTCACGACAACTCCATTTTTGAGAACTACACAATTGAACTCTAATACGGCCAACTTTCTAAAGCAAACATGTAATTCCTTACAATTAAAAGAAAAAAAATGTAATTCCACTACTTGGTAATTAAATCATTTATTGAATCCACTATACTATATATAAGTTATAAACCAAAATTTTCTGGTCAGTAAGAAGAGAGGAATTGATTTTATTAGTGCATACAAGATCAGAAGTGCCATTTTGACTCAGACAGTTAGTTATATATGCTTGCTGATACAAGAATGAAAAAGAAAAGCAAGAACCAAACTCTTGTGGACGTTGATTAAATTAGACTCTTTTTAGGTCATTCACTTTTTGTCTTTTAAAGCATATTGGATTCCAACGTGCACCATCGTTTTATTACATGAACCCTATTTATTTGACATTTTTCCTTTCAGTTTTGATCAGTGGTCAAATTATGGCGAATGCCCATTTATGAACTTTATTATATTGAAAAAAGATAAGCAGCTTTGTTTTCCTTTATTTAATCTCGTTTATGTTTCTATTTTTTTAGCTTTTCTTTAAAGGGTGAAATTTAGAGAAAAAAAAATAGTGCTTCCACTTTAGATAGAGTTTAAAATTTTAGCTGGGGATATGTGAGAATGAGGATTGAAGGTATAATTTCAATCTTTTTGAGAGATCTCTGGAGCCTTACTATGTGTAATTGTGTTTCCGCTTCCACTTTAATTGAGTTAAAAGAAAAAAAAAAAGTTTATGACAAAAATAAATCAAAGTCATCTAAAGAAAATAGACGATCATAAATATTTCTTCACAATTTAGCAAAGTCAGACTTGCGAGGTATCATGACAATCAAATTTACTCACTTCAACGGCACAACCGTTTTCCTTTAACTTTTTTCTTTTTTAGTTATTGCGCGTTAGTTACCTCGGCCATTTTTATCTTTCTAGTTTAGCCAAAGGTAGGTTATTTATAGATTTGAATCTCGTCATGTCACATGACTCATGTTGTAGAGAAATGTTGATGTAGTAGTATATATTCAATGATTCAGATGAGCTTTAAATTAAATGTACGGTTCAGATCTTTACAACATAAGTTATATGACATGATTGAATCCAAATTTACAAAGTAATTAGGGAATTCACAAGAAAATATTTATAGCTTCTAACCAAGAAATTTGCAAAATAGATCTAAAATTTAGGAAAAGGAGGAGGATTCTCAAATGATCAATGATTTTTCAACTATTTATTTCCCCTTTCCTTTCTTGTTTTCCTGCATGCCAAACAAAAAAGTGTTTTTTTGTTTTTTGTTTTAACGGTAAGGGTATTATTGAGCCCAGCTTTTGCACACCAAGACTAAGTCTTTCCCGGAGGCACAGCACCACATCGGCCTGATGCATTCAGGGGAAAAAATTTTCTGGGTGCTGACTTTAGGATTTAAATCTTGGTTAGCTTAGATAAATCTATTGTATCCTTATCATCAAGCTAAATCCTTGAGGTTACCAAACAAAAAGGTCTACTACAAAGATAAACAGGATGTCTCATTCAAGAATTTCTTTGTCAATGACATAGGGCTACGAATGTCCTCTGGGTTTATGAAGTTCCTTTTGTTGAAGAATTTAGAAGTACCACCTGTCCTTGGGTATGTCATTTCTACAGTCACTATCATTTTTCTTTTCTTTCATTAAAAAATTTGCAGATAGCTCATTTTGATACGATCAAGTTGATTTTCTTCATCTGTTTTCAACGACATCTAAATCTACTTTTCTGAACCACAAATCCACCATCATCATTAGAATACCCAAAACTTAATACCGATGTGCCCCCTTAAAACATGTTCTCATCTAAATTTCTATTTTGCAGAAGGATGTTTGTCATGCATAATATATATTAAATATGAATCTACCATATATAACTAAGTTAAAGATTACCACAAAAAGTGACTGCAAATAATAACTTAATTAGCCATTTACTAATCTTTAAGTTAATTAGGTCCTAAGTTTAAACTTGAGAACTTCAATTCAAGGGCAACGTTTAATACCATCCTTGTTCTATATTTGTGATATAGTGTTATTCACACACACAGTTGGCAATGTCTGAAATTTCGTTGTTAAGCTCTAACAAGTTCATCAAGTTGTAGAACTAAATAATTGAGAACAAAAAAATTTTCTTGGAAAATTTCCTCTGTTGTGAAACATTTGCGAATTGTTCATATATTCTTTAAGAACATTCCCAGAAACTTGAAAGTTGCAAGCATAGCTATTATGGGGGACCACGCATATTTATTTATAGATCACCAAAAACAGGAAGAAGAGGCGTGTTACAGCTGCAGATAGCAGTATGGCTTACAATTTTAGCTTCATTACTTGCAAATTCATTGCTAAATTAATTGTATAATTCAGTTTTCGAGCTGTAAGTGGGGGCTGCTGCCAGCATTGGTATTATCTGTGATTTTATACAATTTGCACCACATGTTTGACTTATTATTATTATTTTATTTTTGGTTCAGATAAAAACACAAAGCGCTGAGCGAAGAGATGAAGTAGATAACAAATAATAAGAATAGAACCACTGACATCAAGCACTCTAGTTCTATTGTGAGAAGAGATGTCATCACAGGTAATTGTGTTTGAATTATATATTATTTTGGTTTTATGTGTTTCCACTAGTGCAATTCATTCCATGGCAGTTCGAGATTTAATGGTGCAAAATAATTTCAGCTACAATATATAGTATAGATGCTAAAGAAAAAATTAAGGATATAAAGCTAGATTAAGTGTCGTAACTAATGTATTTGTTTATTTATAATTGACTTTACTAATTGAAAATATTAGCTATATTATGATCTGTTGTTATCTAAATATATATATATATATATATATTAGATTTTTATAAAAATTGTAACAACTCCATATTTACTTTTAATTGTATTTTGTAACTAATCCATGTGTTTGATTTAAATATGGGTTGTGGGACATCTGTCCTCCCATCTTGAATTTTAAATAACTATTCAAACTAACCAAAGTAGCCGTGTCTTCGATGTATTTATAAAATAAAACATGTAAAATTAAGTTTATCAAAATCTTGCTAGTCCTTTGACTTTTGGCTGCCTATTCTCTACCTAATTTAAACTCTGTATTTTTCTCAAATATCCCCAGTATTAAAATCTTTCTAATGTTTTGTTGTATTCATTTTCTTTTTTACCTACTTATCTCTTTGTCTTTTTTGGGGTGTGGGAGGGGCAGAGGGGGAAAGAGAATAATACTTGTTCCTTTGTCTTCTTCTCCTCTTATTTTTATTTTCATCTAATTTATTAGATTAATAAGAGGGACATCTTCTCTATATTTTATACCATTTCAATATGCACCACCCTAGGCCCCTCCCTTTCTCTCTTTAATTTACAACTTCACATATTTGTATTTAGAAGACGTAGGTTCAAATTCTACAATTAATAGTTTATGGCATACCTTGATCTTAGAATGAGATAGTNCTTCACATATTTGTATTTAGAAGGCGTAGGTTCAAATTCTACAATTAATAGTTTATGGCATACCTCGATCTTAGAATGAGATAGTTAATATCCCTTCACCTTAAACTTTTATCAACCTAAATATTATACTTGTAGCTATCCACAATTCGATTGTTTTAGTTAAAGATAAGCAACTCTCTTACTTTCTTAAATTTTCTCATATCTTGTAAAGTAAGGCTTGATTTTAGTTTCTTATTCTTATAATACTTTATAATCTTCTGTTTTAAGTTTTAGACTTAAATATGTTAATATATATTTAAATGGACCTATACTGAAATAATAATAAGAATGCTGTCTCTATACTAACATTATTCTCATAAGAGAATACCCCCACCAACCTGCTATCACCTTCCTTCCTATTCACAATTTTGTTACTGTAATAATTTCAAGCTAAACCTTTTCTTGAATGCTACCCTTTCATTTATTTATTAATCAACATTTTCTATAGTACCCAATTACAGGCTCAGTTTAGAAGAAAAATTTGGAACCTACTTAATGTCTTTTCATATTATCAAACCTAATTTCTTGGTCAAACAAGAATAATATTAATAGTTGCCTAGATGATGACAGATTATTAATTTATTTAATTAAGTATTAAATTTCTTACCTGACGTGCCATAATTTGCGAATTGTGCTGCTTTGTCTTGTAGCAAGGATGTGTCATCCACAAACAATAAGCAGCTGTAGATATCTAAAATGAAAGTGCTTTTGACATCACATAGCCTACCTTACACCTGAGACTATATAAACGTGTGTTCTTCTTGAAGCTCGCTACAAGTTCTGGCTTTGTTTAGAAAGAAAAGAAGAGACTGTCTATTCAAGTGTATAGGCTCAGCTTGAAGTTTCAGCATCTCTGACAAATAAGAGAATAACTTAAAAGGTTCGGATTCTTGATTTTTTTGTTTTTATTTTTAATGTTTTCTTCCAAGCAGGATTAAGAACAGAGTTTTTCTGCATTCTGCAACTATGTTTACATGCTGATATTGAAGTCTATAATGGGTTTTAGCTTCAAAATTTTTGTAGTCACGTTAGCCGTTGATTTCTTTTCCACTGATCTGATCTTGAAGCTATAATGGGCCCTTTAGATCTTCCCCTGGCCAGTGTGAAACTGATTGATAACTGGGGTATTATTGCATTGATGGCTTTAACTCAGCTAGATTAGATAATGTTAGATTTGTTTGTGGTGAAGATATGTATGAAAATGATTGAAACTTACCTTCTCTACAGTCATCTTTGATGAATGATGACCCACAATGTTCACACGTGCTCTCATTCATCTCATTTTTTTGTTTTTTTTGAGAAGGAAAGGACCTTTGACAAGTACCTCTCTTGAAGTGGAATCATTATTTGGTCATAAAAGAAATTTTTCTGAGTTTTGGAGTCTTAGGCTTAGATTTTCTTAGGAAGATAACCTTTAATAGATAAGCTCTCTTTCTCAAAGAAAATTTGTCTATGAATTAAGTGATGAATCTGATCTTATTGATATCTGTAAAAGATTGGAAATTTGAAACCAGAAAGATTGATATCTTATTCATTCAGGTCTATGATGGAAAGCAATGTAAATATGAAGCTTGCAGAGCATGGCTCGCCTGAAGTTCCATCACTAATTAAGTATATCTCATCAAATGATGTAGCTGGCTTTGATAACATTATTGATACTAATGAATTTCCCAGCCCATCTGCTAAGGTAAGAATCAATTCCAATACTGTGTTTAAAAATGAAAGACAATTTATAGTAAAAATCAAAATATATTCCAAAAATAAAATTTGATCTTCTGAATTAAATTATTTCTATATTGATTACAGGAAAGTGAAACAACGTCAGCAGTAAGACAAGATGATGAAACTATGCAGATCAGTCATCAAAGGAAGCATTCTGTTTCTATCAGCATGCCACTCGATATCGAAGAAGTTCAGACAAAGAACAACAGAACAGTTTTCTTTAGTGGTGAAACAGATTTCCATGATAGTAATTTCAATACTTGTTCTGAATCAAACTCTGCAGAACCCAAACCACCACAGAAAACAAAATGTTATTCTCAGCCAATATCAAAGAGATCTGCTTTCCCTGAGGCAGTTAATGGCGAAAACTTTGCCAACCATCCAACCATCAGGTTCAAGGACAAGAGGTTTGATTCTTTTAAAACATGGTCCGGGAAACTTGAGAGACAGCTAACAATGCTACGAGGAGGAAAGTCACCCCAACAAACGCCAATTGTAGAAGATGATGTCAGTAGGAAAAATACAGATAGACCAGTACCTGTTGATCGGTACTATGATGCCTTGGAAGGTCCAGAGTTGGAAACTCTTAGGGTATGTGACTTCCTTCTGCTAATTTAACATTAATCTGATATAATCTGTTTTTCTTTTTTCTTGTTTCACCAAGAATTTCTGAGTATGGCACCTTTTGTTTATTCTTTTAACGTTAAATAGATAGAACTAGAATTTTAGCTCAGGATATAAGGGATGAGGATTTGAATATGTGATCTTAACTTTTTTGGGAGCTCCCTAAGACGTAAATCAATTATGTTGTGCGTGCTTGTGTCAGCAACTTAATTTTACTTGGTGAAGATTGTAACATTTTTTATGTTCTTTTTTTTCCTTCAACAGGCTTCAGAAGAGAGTGTGCTTCCCCAAGACAGGCAGTGGCCCTTTCTTCTTCGGTTTCCTGTTTCATCTTTTGGTATCTGTCTTGGTGTTAGCAGCCAAGCAATTCTGTGGAAAATACTGGCCACCTCTCCTTCCACTAAATTTCTTCACATAAGCTTGAAAATAAACCTCATCTTATGGTTTATCTCCATTGCTCTTGTTGCTACTATTTTCACAATTTATCTTCTTAAAATCATCTTCTACTTTGAAGCAGTTCGCCGTGAGTACTACCACCCAATTCGCGTCAACTTTTTCTTTGCCCCATGGATAGCTCTCTTATTCTTAGCTCTTGGAGTTCCACCTTCAGTTAACAAACACCTTCACCATGCTCTTTGGTACATTCTCATGACCCCAATATTCTGCCTTGAGCTTAAGATCTATGGACAGTGGATGTCTGGGGGCCAAAGGAGGCTTTCAAAGGTGGCCAATCCTTCAAATCATCTCTCAGTTGTTGGAAATTTTGTTGGGGCATTACTTGGTGCATCTATGGGTCTAAAAGAAGGGCCTATATTCTTCTTTGCTGTTGGCATGGCTCACTACACTGTCCTATTTGTCACTCTCTACCAGAGACTTCCAACAAATGAGACTCTCCCTAAAGAGCTCCATCCAGTGTTCTTCCTGTTTGTTGCAGCACCTAGTGTTGCTTCCATGGCATGGGCTAGGATTCAAGGTTCCTTTGATTATGGATCGCGAATTGCCTATTTCATTGCCTTGTTCCTTTATTTCTCATTGGTAAGTATTACTACTTGATTCTTTCATATTCCAATATCAGACCTCAAATTAACATATTGCACACACCTTGCACTAACATCAGTAAATAATTAGCTTATTATCCAAGTAAGTTGACATTTCATATGCTTTTGCAGGCAGTTAGGGTTAATTTTTTCAGAGGAATCAAGTAAGTTATCTCCTGCATATTATCATTTAAATAGTTACTCAATCCCTTAGAGTTGAATTTTCTGATAACATATTTGATATGAATCTAAACAGGTTCTCACTTGCATGGTGGGCCTACACTTTCCCAATGACTGGTGCAGCAATTGCAACCATAAGGTACTCAAATGAGGTCACAAGCGTTGTAACCAAGGCACTGTGTGTAATACTTGGACTCATTTCCACACTCACAGTAACAGCACTCCTTGTAACTACCATCTTGCATGCCTTTGTCCTCAGAGATCTCTTCCCCAATGACCTTGCAATTGCCATAAGTAATAGAAAGCCCAAACCACAGAAAAAATGGTTCCATCTGAGACATGGGAACCCTGATCATACCAAAGAGATTGAGAATTACTTGAAATTCGCAAACTCGGCACCCATTGATTTAGAAGCAACTCTAAAATCTCCAGAGAATTAATCATGAATCTGAGAATATTTGTTAGGGTTATTCTCATCTCAAGTTTCTATAGACTGAGAACATGGTGAGATTCCTTAATAACCTTCATTATCCAGACATGTGAGGGGTTTTAGCTGCTCCTGTGATCATGTTACAGAATGAGATGAAGAAGGTTTGTGTAGAAAGAACACCTTTTTGTAAAAATAATTCCTAATTTTTGTATTTTCTTTTTGTAATATGACTGAGTTCGAACACACGAAACTTTTAAATTTTTAAGACTTCAAAAATTCTAATAACAATCTTATAAATTGTTTGATCCAATCTTTATATTTTAAATAATATACAAAGAGTAATAATAGTGGTATCTTTTGCATACTGTCACATAATACCAAGTGGCTTTGCGTAAGAGCGGTATGGGATGTGTGATAATTGAAGGCCATTGAAAATCTTTTATACGCTCTTCAAGCATAAAGATTTTGGGTTGCAAAATGAAGCAAGTAAGGTGCATGGTATCCTAAGGTTCTCAGCAGGAACTTATATGATAAATCTAGCTCAACTCTTCTGTAACAAGAATCAATGAAATGACAGCTTCAAGCTAGCTTACAGTGCAATCTCCGTAACAACATATCTTTCATCTTACATCAGCTTAATTATATAAGAAATCTCCATGTCACCAAGTCAAAGACTCAAAGCCTCTCACCATTTTCCTTCATTTTGGGCACTTCTAAGCATTGCTACGTGTCAGGTGAGTCCTTCCCCACGTGGGACCCACGGCTGACTTGCTCGTAAATAAACTTGGGTTAAGTAAATAATGGTTGGCGATGAATCGGTGATGACCAATGGTCATAGGGCACTCGTGGCCAAAGCAAAGAAAGAAGCAAGAGAAGTCCCATGGGTGTGTTTCGGGTAGGCCTTTTTGTTGCAAGACCCGAGAAAGAATTTGGTGATTCTCCACTCTGTTTGTTTTTGCTAAAAATCAGAATTCATTGACCAAAAAAAAGGAGCACAGCACATAAGGCCATGCTAGGTGGGCTATTACAAATATTACCCCACCCCACACTAGTCCAAGCCCAATTGTCACAGTAATGGGCAAGAGTATTAGCTCCTCTACCAATCTATCTTACAAAATAAAAGGGGCAGCACTTAGAAAACCTTTTGCCTCGTTTAGTACCTCCACTAGTCTTCCCACTTAAAGAATCAACCATCACCTTGCAGTCTCTACACAAACTTGAAGTGCTTGTTGCATTCCAGCTACTTGTTTCTGCCTCTAGTTCTGAATCAGTGATTCTCTTCACGAACCATACCCTTTCATTCCTCATCTCCTGCTCTGAGAAGAGAATAAAAATATTTCAGCTACTTGAGCTTGACATTAGAGGGGGTGTTTGTAGATCGCTGTCAAAATAGGTTAAACTAACTTGTTCAAAAAGTGGGCTGGATTCATAAAATTTTAGATTGAATAGAACTGGTCTAATGAGGCATGTGACCCATTTGAATTTGGGCCGAGGTAACCCTATTGAACTAGTTAGTCTTTTTTTTTTTTTTGCGAGATCTAATTCCCCAATTCTATTAGCTCTGCTTTGGGACCTCTCACTGTCACCTCTCCTTCTACCTTCTTCTCTTCTTCTCCTCCCTCACAACCGGCATCGGTGGCAACTTAGTCCTCTCTTTAGTGGCTATTTATACCCATTTTGGGGTTATTGTGTAGTTAGTGGGTCTATTTTCTTGTAAGGTTTTGTGTTGCTTATCCCACAGTGTCTGTGGTGGACTCATGTGTACCCATTATTTATTGTTATAGTGGAGATTTTTGCTAGATTAGGTCTCGTAGTTTTTTTACATTAAAATTTGGTGTCTCTGTTCTCAAAATCTTACTTTATTCTCTCTCAATAAGTTTTAAAGTCAGTACATTTTCAATAAAATACTAAGTATACTCAACTATTGGGAGACAAATACTTAAGAATGGTGATTTTNTTTTTTTTTTTTTTTTGCGAGATCTAATTCCCCAATTCTATTAGCTCTGCTTTGGGACCTCTCACTGTCACCTCTCTTTCTACCTTCTTCTCTTCTTCTCCTCCCTCACACAACCGGCATCGGTGGCAACTTAGTCCTCTCTTTAGTGGCTATTTATACCATTTTGGGGTTATTGTGTAATTATTGGGTCTATTTTCTTGTAAGGTTTTGTGTTGCTTATCCCACAGTGTCTCTGGTGGACTCATGTGTACCCATTATTTATTGTTATAGTGGAGATTTTTGCTAGATTAGGTCTCGTAGTTTTTTTACATTAAAATTTGGTGTCTCTATTCTCAAAATCTTATTTTATTCGCTCTCAATAAATTTTAAAGTCAGTACATTTTCAATAAAATACTAAGTATACTCAACTATTGGGAGACAAATACTTAAGAATGTTGATTTTATGTCACTTTTATTTAAAATTTAACAATTAAAATTAATACCACAATCTCGTGATTCAACTTTTTATAAAAAGTATTTAAGGGTTTATGTGTTCTATTATTACCCTCGGTCTAAGGGATCCCTACTATAAACTCTTTTTTATGGTAATTTAGTTCATAGTGAAAGATAATCAACAATCTAGATTTCAAACATTTCTGGCTTGATACATTTGCAAGAGGACTAACTTAATCCAAAAAGTAGAATCTCAGAAATCAAATTGAATGGTCAGAACTCTCTTGAATTGACTTCATATATATATTTATCATGTTAAAGCGTGTTATGGCCCTCATGGGCCTTGGGAATTCATTCGCCACTCCTTTTTCTAGACTCCATTTGTGGTTTCACCAAATTAAGGGAGCTCCATTTCTCTAGCCATTTTATGTGAGCTTCATTTTATGTAGAATCACACACCAACCATAAGAATGTGTATGAATTTTTGGTCCTCTAGTTTCATAAAATAAGTAGTTTTAATCTTTTTGTGCCGCTAAAAACTCAATAGAGAATATTAATGTGACATTAAAAAATAATATTTTATTCATTATCAATAATTTAAATATATGCGCACGTCATATGACTCACTAAGTATCCAAATTAACCATATTAATAAGAATACGGATTAATTATAAAAAAAAATTCCCCATAATCCCATTTCTTAATTTCTCACATTTCCCCCAATTAAATTCCACGGATTAGAAATCGCTATCCGTGTTTGGGAATAAATGAATATCCTCTCTTGTACTTGTCTATCTCTGGATTGGCCGGTGATTTCTTGTGTTAGAATATTTTAACGGGGATTCTATGATATTACGTAAGTATGTCATACTACACTGACGTGACAATCATATATAATTTTTATATTTTATTATATATAAAATATAATTTATTTAATTTTTTAAACAAATTTAAAAACAATTAATTTGTACACATGTCATTCATTTAGTGGTTATTTCTATGTAGTATAACATACTACATAAATATTAAAAGTATCTAAGAAACTTCCATATTTTAATTGTGTGGACTAGCATAGTCAGACTTTTATAAATTTCGGATTAATTGGATCTTAAATATTGGGCCTTGATGTTGCACTTGAGCTTAAAAGTTGACTGTTGTTATGTGGGCCTTGTGTGGGTTGTGGGTAGGTCGACCTATCAAATGGTCCCTACTCTCATCCATTTAAATATAATGTGACAGTCCCATTGAAGTTATACATAAAAAGCAACATTTCACCAAAAATTCGAATTCCCTTTTTAAAGGAAGAGTATAAAAGGCTTAAACTATTAAATCAATATTTTTTATTCATATTTAAATTGTATAATAGATAAATATTAGTTATAAGAGGGTTCAAACCCTCATTCTAAGAAAAAGAAAATACATTCGCCACTAGACCAACTTTAATTTTATTAACAAATTTGCATAAAAATATATTTCTTATAACTAAGGATATAGANGAATAGGCACATTAAATATTATATTTATATAAAAATTATATTTATAGCATCACCAGTCTAACCGTTTGGTCCAACTGGTAGAATCGGTTCAATCGGTGCTCATCCTCTAAAACCATTCACTTACTGGTCCTGTTTTTAAAACATTGATGAAAAGTATTATAGGCAATGAGAGAAACTCACTTCTACACACATTCACTAAGCTAATATCTACCATATGTTTTGTTTGTTCCATGTGCAGATCTATGCCTAAGGGATTGACAGCCACAGGTAATTCGAAATCCTATAGTTCATATATATACATGCTATGCTATAGTATAGTATAGAATGAGTTAGATACTATTAATTTTCCTTCATCTTGCTGTTAGAAGCCGAAGTTCCAGCCCTAGAGGGTGTCGTACCAATTCCTCTAAATCAATGTTGTAGAGGTCTTATCTTAAGCTCAAATCCAAAGGTCCATTATATCAAAGATCCAAACCAATATATTTCACTCTCATTTTCCTTAGCACCCCTATAAATAACCTTTCCGTTATAGGTACGAGACTTTTGAGTCAACTCTCATTAGTGACATATTTTTAGTTTGAACCGATCTAATTTAATCTTCAAAGTCCGAAAACAAGAGTCTGACCCTTTTTCTTTCTACTTGTGCAAATTAGCTCGATCTCATTTGACCTCCGAGATTCACCCGACCTCTAGTCTAACTCAAGCATGGTCAAATGTCATCTTCGTTTTCATCATTAACATCATACCACCAGCTGGTATTTTGAACTGCAAAGGACGATGTGGTTGACCACGCGCATCCTGAATTAATGCAGGGTTGTGGCTTCTCCATTCATCAAATTTTTGAACTCGGCAGCTACAAGCCACAAGTAGATGAGTGAGGGCATATGACAACCTTTGCAAGAAAATGGTTATCATTTAAATAATAAAGACATTAGAAGAGAAATAAAATTGGAGCTCTGGGAAGCACTCCCACATTTTGGAATGACAACCTAAAATATAAAGATAAGGCTCTTCATTTGATATTGGAGCATAAATCTGTGTTATGAGAGGAGATGAAAAAGAAAATGTCAGTCCACCCCCGTATTGTGTGAATTGCTTCATCTTGTTTTTAAGGTTAATTTGGGTATTTAATGTGTCATGTGACATATGCACATAGGTTTAAATGAATGATAATGAATAAAATATTACTTTTATAATTCTACGTCAATATATTTTGTTAAGTTTTTAATGACACATTAACAGAAGAACTAAAATTAGTTATTTTTTTTAAAAAAAAGGAATTAAAATAGTTTATTTTTAAAATAAAAGAATCAAATTATTCATTTTCTAAAAATATTAAAGGAACCAAAACTATAATTAAACCTGCAAATTTTATTCATATATGTTATTTTTCATGTTTAAATATAAACAAATAACCACATAAAGGTTATTTTGGTAATTTTATATAATATGACATGCACCTGCTTAGAAAGTATATATATATATATATATATATATATTTTTTTTTTTTTAAGTTCTAAACCTTAAGAGAAATAAATTAAAAAAGAAACCGGTTACATGCAAAACAAAAAAAAAAAAAAAAAAAAACAAAAAGCAAAATTGATACCAAAAACTATACTAGTATACGAATTTGGATTAAACTCTTAACAATTTAATTCAAATTATACTTTGCCTAAGTGTTCTTCAAACTCCCAAATAAAGAAATTGTTATTCTTGTAAATCAAGAAATTTAATGCTTACATTAATATATCATGAATTATATTTACATGTATCACTTTATATTCTTCTTTAAACGTTCAAATAAGGGGAATTAATGTAACTAAATGTCCTTCTACTTTCATTTCTTTCCTCTATTAAAAACTCCCAAACACAGTCTAAGATTCTAAGATACACCTGATATAAAGACCAAGAAAATATGACAACCAAGTGACCAACCCCAAATTGAAACAAGTACTCATATCATACCAAATACGCATTTGAATAATTAAATTAACAATTTACTTTGAGATTTTCAAGCGAGTAAAGCTATGTATAACAAGCAACGTAAGGTCTATTCTCAAGTAAAAGGACAATGGCTTAATAAAATTGAGAAGACAAGTTTCTTAATCTTGTTGCAGCATATAACTGGAAAATTGACAGCATATGTTTATTTGTAAATCAGGATCAGTAGGGGCCTAGTCCTGATCGAGCTGCACAATGAATGGGATAACAGTATTAGCAGCTGGCTAGAAAAGCAACCTCAAACAATTATTGTTGTCATGTTTGGTCATATTCAATTAACCTTTTGTCCTCTTAAATATCTTTTCCCTTGGAAAAGTGCCCCAAAAGTAACAATAACAATCATGCAAAAGCACATATAAATTTAACCTAATTAATTAACAAATTCCTTATATTATATCCATGCAAGAGAGCATCTCAGATTCTCGGTAACATCCTTATTAGTTATCATTGCAAGAAAATATGATTTTTCTCACAGAACAATTCTATAAAAAATATTAATGTTTAAAATTTCGTAAGAAATTTTAGGATAAATTGCACGTTTTTTTTGTAGTGTATATCTCTACCAAATTCTATGAGAGGTTAATTACCATTGCCATGAAATTCCCATTGACTCTCACAATCTATTGGTAAAATTATGGGCAAATAATAAAAAGAAAAAAAAATCCATTGGAAACAGATAAACTAATCTCAGTTGTTGAGCATATATGTATATATACGTTAAGGAGTTTGTGAGTGTCTATTAAACGAAGGTGTTCATGAGTGTTCCAGTGTTCTTCCAAGAGTATTCTATTCCTTTATCCTAGATGCTAAAACCAATCTCCAGGGAATTAATAACTACATATAAGGTAAGAGTGGAGACATTCCATCTTTTTAGAGCTTGAGTAATTTTTCCTGCAAAATATTTGACATTCAATTACTCTGAGTTTTATTGAAAATTATATCTAACCATTTTTTTTTTTCATTAGAGGGTTATACAATAGTGGGTAATTTATTCCATTATATAATTCAACTCTACTTGGTTCCAATGAAATTTGAACTCAATATATCTACGACGAATACTAACTACTCAACTACTGGAGAGTCTCCTTAGAAACATATTAACCATACCAATACTATTCCATATAAACTGATGAAACTGAGATTTAAAAATCTCCATCTTCATACATTTCATCATTATCAACAAGTTTATTTTGACATATTCATCATTATCAATATGTTCATCTAGGCCCGACATGTGCTCTGAACCCTTGGATTTTGAGCAACACAGTAATTTACTTTACTGAATGTTCCATATTATTTACTGTTTGACATATCAGAGACCCAACCATGAGTATCATTATAAATTTCTTGGAACTACAATAAATATATTTTCAATATCACTTCAATTGTAAAACTACAATCCATCGTGATTATAACCAAGTAAATCTTTAAATCCCAACTTCCAATTATCTTCACAAACTAAATCAATACTGTTCCACTTGAACTAGAATGTCATGACTCTTCCCCCTATCAAACCATTAAGGCCTCTTGTTGTAAAATCACACTCAAACTCAAGCAATTATACAAAGAGCAAGCAAGCAAATTTAATAAGTGTTTATGGAACCCTCAAATTCTTGACCACATCACCATCCTATTGAGAATGCTGGGAAAAACAAAAAGGAAAGAAAAAAAAAAAACAATTATAAGCTCTTTCATAAATGATCTCTCTCATATCTCAAACTCTCTTCTCAATACACGATATTTATAACCCATAAGACTTACTTGAAAATAATCATATTAATTATTGTTAAACAAAAAAGTCATTAACTTACACATCAAGAAAGTCAAAAGAGGAAATATTACAAAATTTTGTAATTCTATAAAACGCAGTCTGGATATCATGTTCTTCACCTTTCTTCACTAGTAGATTATGTCATTAATCAAAGAGCTCGCTTTCTATATTTTTCTATTGTTATATTTTCAACTAAATTAAGTTACGTAATATCCAAGCTTCAATTCCCTTGGTAGAAAAAAAGTGCAAGTTGAAAGTGATGCTAGAAGGTCACAACCACACATGAAACCAAACTTCCTAAAGAATTAATCTAGAAAGAATCGTGGCATGTTTACCAAACAAGTAGCATCATGCACATAATAAAACATGCATCATGAGAACCCTCCAACCAATGCAAACTCAAATGCTATCATTCTTTGTCCATTTCTTTACTGTAGACATTATATCGAACACCGAACAATTCAAAGACATTGTATCTCTAAACTCTACGGTCAATTCCTTCCGACAAAAGGCATATAGCTAGGTTTTTGGTTCCTTTTCTTGTATTCCCAAAGCCTCTACAAAGTCGTTTTTTTATGAAGCTAACACTCAACATTGTGCAAAGCTAGTCGCTATTGAAAGTTGGTTCTGTTCCAAGTAATTCTCCCATAATCCCTGATAAGCTGCAAAGAGATTGCAGCTTATGGCTACAGAATTATTGTGTTTTGTAATTATAAGAGAAACTATAATTCTGATTATATTTATTTTTCCAATGTAATGTTGATTGCATCTTTATAATGTGAAAAGCCGAGTATTTATAGTGTGTCATTATCAGCTAGAAGTTGTGTCTACTGAATGTTTCCAAGTTGGGTTTGAAATAAACTGATTACTTCATTTTACAGGGTAATCATCATGCCTAAACAATGGAAGGATCCTTATCTGCTTCTTGTTAGGCATAATTTCTTACCCTCCAATTTTCACTTTTGTTGGAGCAGTCAGAAAGGTTGCAACTTGCAAGCCATTTTAACTTATTAGCATATTTACTTTAATTTGTAATTGTTATTTTGGCTCTAGGTTGTTTTCAATATCCCTATGTCAAAAGTTTCAGGACATAATCATGTAGAATCATTGTTGTTGTTGCTTTTGTTTTTTAGGGTTGAAATGTCAAGTCCTTGTTGTGTATAGTTGCAATTTTGGGCTAACTTGCTCCATGACCCAAGCTTCTTTTTATGGAAAAACTAACAGTGTAATCTTATTTCCATAATCCTTAAATTCACAAACATACATTACAAGTCGTTTCAAAAAGAAAAAAAAAATGAAGTGGGACCACCAGATGAAGGTATTTATATAGTGAATTTGAGAGTTCTTTTTTTTTAGTGAAAAAAGAAAAATCCATTGAGAAGCAAAAAAAAATCTGCTAAGAGTATATCAGAGATGAAAGAATGGTGACACTCAACCCAAACCTTTATATCATCACGTTGTTGAGACCAACAAGCAAGTCGATGGACAAGCATATTGCTAACACGACGAATACAAAAAAAAAAAAAAAAAGAACAAAAACCTGATATTAGAGATCTAATATCATCAAGAATGATCCTTAACTCTAAACCATTGAACATACCATGGGATATGTTATTCCAAACAATCAGACAATCACCTTCTTCCATTGGAGAGTTACACAAGTAATCATTGTATATTATGGTAAATTTAAGAGTTGTGCAAGTAGCATTACATTAATTGAGAGCAACAATATTAGCTAAAAGGGGAAACAAAATTGAGTGGAACAATAAATTAAAGGTCTATGGTGGAAGTGGAGTTTTTCTATTAGAGAGTTTTCATCATCTTGTACTTAATTTTGAACAAGCTACATTACTTGTATATTTGCCCACAATAGTGAATCGAAGTGTTGCTTAAGTAGCATTACACAAACTAAGAGGAATAATAAATTAAAAGTCTATGGTGAAGCAGACGTTTATATTATATAATTTTCATTATCTTAATTCTACTTAATTTTCTTTTTCTGAATTGTGATATTTTGCTCATACCTTCATCCAGAACACATTCTCCTTTCTGTTTTTCAATTTGTAATTGATCAGCTACTGTTTATTGGTTAGCATCAGGTAACAGTGATTTCCTCAATTTTCGAATCTATGCCTAGAGTTTCAGTGACAGATGCAGTTATCACTGGTAAATTCTAGCCACTAGCTACAGTGACTAAAGAATCAATATCAACAACAAGCAGCATGTATGAGATTCTGGTCCCCCACAACCGAGGGTGACGTAGCAACATAAGAAAAACAATGCAATAAAGGTACCCTTAGTTGTGCTTTCTTCACGGCAAAGTAGAAAATCCAATGAGGAAGACAAAAAGAAGTAGAAAGAAACAGAGAAGCATACTTATCAGCCTTCGGCATTTCTCCTAACACATTTTGTCCATGTCCCCCAATAGCTCTTGTTTACATGTGACAAACTCACAGCTTTTAGCCAATTCCCCTTACCACTTTCATTGGCTTACATTGGGCCAGCTAAACTTTGGGTTAGGTTCCATGGGAATGACTTACCCTTAAGCTTCAAGACCCATCACAAGTTGGACCCATAGCTTAGGGGACCATTATATGTTTTTATCATCTCTTTTCACTAGCTCACCTAAATTTCAAAACCACAATGACCCTTTATGGTGAAGTTAAACAAAAAGGGATACCTACAACTTAGACCTTTCCAAAGGTATTCAACTTGTAGATTACAAAAGTAGAATTGATTAGTTGAAACCATCCAAAAGTATCATATATATATATACACGCTAGATAATCTTTTGACTAACAAGAGGCTACTAATATGTCAGAAACAATTATTCTTTTTAACAGTTTCAGTATATTTCAAGGGTGTAGCATCTGCTTTTTATGCAGACAAGTTTATGTTAGACACTGACATATTGATGTAGCAGTAGAAGTTGCCTGTCTTTTGGGGCGACCCAGCATTTTCCTTTATGATTGCTACCAATAAATAATTGTCATTCTTAGTATCATAATTGCAAGTCACACTTCAAACACACCTTAATAACTTGAACTTGATCTATAATGGTAGGATATTAACAACTCTTTAAGGAGACAAAAAGTTATTGCACAAACTGGTTTGCAATTACCATTATCCTTTTGCAGTTGCCATTGCTACTATCATCACCGTACACAAACTTATGCTATAAGGTGAACTGTAAAAGATTTTTGTACAAGAGCATAGTTAGATAATCGTGTCTATTCACTGTGATAATTACTTGAGGAGGGGTCTACCATATGGTCCAGACCAAGGTCACTAGCAGTGAGGTCCAATTTGATGAGACGTGTCTCTCAATTGCTAAACGGAATTAAAAGTTGGCTCAAAAGACGAGGTATATACTTTTCCTTTCTGGATAGAATGCTTTTTTTTTTTTTTTTTTTTTTTTTCATTTGAATAATTCAGTGAGTGCTGTTGAATCAAGCCATTAATGTGTATGTTTGGATATACATGTTAACTTTCTCAGTAAAAGGTTTGGCTTGGTTTCACGTTTTCCTTGCTAGCTCGTTGCTTTTCACTTCTAGAAACCAGACAAGAAGTCACAAAAAGAGTAAAAATAATAATAAATAAATAAATAAGAATATGCAAGGAAAGGAAAGGGAAAATTGAAGGACCAAATACCTATATCCAAAGAAGCATAATTATGAAAGGAATTCATTAATAACAGTTAGTTGAATTTACATATTTACTATTGAGTTGATAGAATAATGCTTGTTGCACAATCATAGATGTATATGTCGACACAATTTTATAGGTGCTTGCATAACTTAGAAGGTTACAATTGAACTTTTTTTCTTTTAAACTCGAATGTAGTCACCTATTCAATTTTGTGCATATAAAAGCTGTGCGACTATCTTTACTCCTTGCCATATATATGTGTGTATGAGAGTGTGTGTGTGTTTGGCTGTCGAGGAAGCAAATGATAGTGGACACGATAGGATCATCTGTCAAAGATAACAAGTTTGTAGTTAGTAGTTAATAAATTTTTTTGATTTCATATTGTAGTTTTGAGGTGCATGTGCAAGACAATTCTTTTTTCCTTTCTCTGATTTTCACTGTGGAGATTATGTTCTGCATACTTAATTGCCTGTTAAAAAACACTTCAACTTTTAGCACGTGGTTAGCTTGAGAGATGTTGGAATTGTCGAAATCAGATAGAGCCTCCATATATCTTAATATAAAACTGGAAATCAAAGCTTGTAGAATAATTTTCTGTCCAATTATCTTTAAGATTAACTTTGGCTGAATTGGTCCAGAAAATCACAAAGCAAACAAAGCCTTCTAGCTTGGAGAGAATTGCTATGGTATCAAATACCAGTTTTTCAGATTCCCTCACTTTCTTGAATTACTTCAAAAGAAAACCTCTCTCTCTCTCTACTTTTCGTTCTAGCAGACACAAATATCCTCTTTTCAGGCATGTCATTGATAGACTCAGAAGTATAGTGATGGCATTTGTGGAATAGGCAAAAAAAAAAAAAAAAGTAAAGAAGCTGGATATAAAAAGTTATCAGCATCATATATACATTCTGATTCATCTAGCACAGTTTTCTAATTTTAAATTCAAATAAAAACTTTACTGAAGTAGAGAGGCAGGTTCTCATCATTAATAAAAGTTCTCCTCCCCCATAATAACAAAATTGTACTATTTCTTTGTCCAATTTGTCCAAGGCATGAACAATGAGTGGCTGATGATCATTTGTTCTCATATCTTCAACTCACATGTGAATCAATTTCTCTTCATCCCTTTTTCTTTTGTCTTCACCTCCTTGTCTTTTGCAGCATCCTTAAGTCATTCTTTCTGCAGATAACAAAGTGTAAAAATGTAAATATCAGTCCCCAAAATTATGTAAAGAATGCTATGGAAGGAAGGACTATAGTTGATACTTGATAGCCAATATTAGTTAATTGAACTTGCACATACCAATAGATCTTTTGCAATGAAGAACTGCCTCATATATTGAGCTCTCAGAATCACAAGACTTGCGCCAGTCATCTGCAGAATAAGCAACACTAATGCGTGGAGATGTTTCTGAATAGTATCCCCTACTCTTTACTGCTTCAACTCTTCTATCAACAGTACTTTGAGCTTTTGAACTTGATTTGTCACCCCTTAATTTTTTACACAAAGGCCTTAAGAAGTTGAGGTACTTCTGAATTATTCTCCTTGATAATGTTCTGCACCTTTTTAAGGAAGGGCATCTGGAAGGAGCGGTAGGAACCACACTTTTTGGTGCATGTGAAGAGGAAGGTAGGCTCAGATTCGAATCTGAGTCCTCATATACTTCCATCTTCAAAGAGTCAACAAAAAGAGGCATGAGATAACCATCAGAAAAGAGCTGATCTGCATCAACAAGAGCAAGAGGGGCCTGTGAAATTGGAAAATCAAATTTGAAATCCTGCGAATTCTTAAAGAATCTCTTGGAGGGTGGCATTCTAGGGTCCATTTCAATGAAGGAAGCTTCATCAGAGGCATCAAGGGAAGTTCTAAGGGAGTTATCTAAGCTTTCTAGTGATGGCTTCAGGTTCACCAACCAACTATAAGAGAAGCTTTCAATGGAAAGAGGCTGGGAAGTTTCCATGGATGCTACTCTGTGAAAGTATGGAAGGATTCTCCGGAAAAAATTGACAAATTTGACAGTATAAGAGAAGGGGATACAAGGTGGGCTATAGCTAGCAAAGGCTCTCCTCTTCTGCAGCATATCTTTTAACTTGTATATATATACCTTAATACATCCTCTCTCTCTCTCCAACAATTGGGTATGTGGTTGTCTGGCAAGAGACAATGAATTTTAATAATTGGAATTGAGAAAAGAAGAAAAAGAAACACAACTGTGAGCCCCCACAAGACCCATAATGTCTTGTTGCATCAGTAGTTTACCTTGCCCTTTCTTTTTAATCATTAGTTTCTTTATATTTTTACAAAGGAGTTGGTTTCTTTCTAGAACTTAGCCTAATTTATCAAAAACCACAATTAATTAAAAGCGAAGTAGAAGGAGGTTCATGCACATTCAGCTGTAATGCATTAAGAATCCAGAAAAATTAAGCAGAACCACTCTTATGCTTTAGAATATTGCCTTTAGGCTTTTGTTAAGTAGATGAAAAGGGAATAAGGGGAATCTTTGTTAATTACACATGCTGAATAGGGAAAAGTATAAATAACGCATAATTCTTTTTTTTCTTTTTTTTTGAGATCATATAGTGCTTAATTAGTTCAAGGCTTTCCATTTTGTTCCCAAATAAACCAATGTTTTTCAAATATTGTGGACAATGTTGCTGGTTTTGCTTAGCTTGCTCCCTTTTGTCATTGTCTTCCTGTGTTTTGTGTTTATCATTTTTGGATGGATATGACCAATTTGGAAAGGTTACTTAACCAGTCTGGTTATCACATCCCAACTGCTGCAATATGAGGTTCAACCTAAATGACAAAAATATTCCATTGTACCATATTTATTATATCCATGTAACCTGAATCACATTGATCTGCATATTTTATTGGGGCATTATTATATGCATGAGATACTCTAGACAACATTATTGTTTCATGAAAGAGAAAAAGCAATTAGCTATAGGGCTTTTGCATCACACTATGGTCTTTTCAATTAAAGTCTTATTTAACAAAAATACCATACTAAATATATTCATCAAAATATTATGCTATGAGCAAACTTGCCCATTCAGCTATTCTAAAGGAGAATCTCTGCTTATTAAGGCAGATTGTCCCCAATAATAATAATATAAGACAGGTCATCCAAAAAAAGATGTTAGGTAGTAAAATAGTAAAATCTCTCTTAGTGAGTATAGAGATTCTAGAAGTACCAATTTTGCCTTCATTAGGGAAAGAAGGGATAAAACCAAGAGTTTTACCTCTTATTGCGTATTAAGACCCATAATAATTTTAATAAGTAATTGTCATAAGGTATAAACAAAATAGAAAAATTGATGAATTTTTAAGAGATAGTAAATAATTTACAATTTGGAAAAATTGAAAATATGAACTAAGGAATAGATTGGCAAAACGCCATAGTATTTGCAACTTACAGCATCAGAACAAATGTAGAAGGGGACAATGAACATGTTGTTGAAGGCCCAAATGGATAAGTACATGATACCAATTGACATAGGTAGCAATGTTGTTGTCTTTAATCAGTTAAACACATCAGGAATCTGAAGAAGAAAATATCATCTTCTCTTGGTAAGGAAATTTCAGGCTTTATAATCCACTACCAATCTGAGTGGTGCTGAATAGAAAACTTCTAAATCTGAAGTTTAAAAATGTTAGAGAAAGCAATGTTGTTGTCCTTAATCAGTTAAACACATCAGGAATCTGAAGAAGAAAATATCATGTTCTCTTGGTAAGGAAATTTCAGGCTTTATAATCCACTACCAATCTGAGTGGTGCTGAATGGAAAACTTCTAAATCTGAAGTTTAAAAATGTTAGAGAAAGCCATGTCCTTTTCATCCTGAAATGAGCAAACTAGCTTTAACAGGCAATTTGCTGAAATTTTAATTTAGCAGACAAGGGTCCCTGGGGTTGTCGGATAAAGAGGTAGACATCAACAAAGGTTCTTGGGATAAAGAGCGACTTGAAACCAATTGGTCCCCTCTTATGTTCCCATTTAAGACAATAAGCATTCGCTAGTAAATCCAACAATCATTAATGCAGTCTAATTCTGAAAAGAATGTTACACCATTCATGCAAGTACAAAAGAACCTATGTACGTCAGAATTTTTTACCTGCAAGAATATGGTTGCACTTGCAGATAAGCTTCACAATAGAGAGTCAAGCCAACCAACCAGCTCAGCTCCAGGTTAAAATAGACTAACAGAGTGCAGAAGACCATGTATGCACTATGCACGGTCATTCTAGAACCTTTTGCAGTCAGCTCTGTGATTCTGGGAACAGGAAGAAGCAAGAAGTAGATTGAAGAGTTCTGAACTGCTTCAATGAAGCAAATGCTCTACTTTCAGTTTCACGGTTGTCTTTCACTGTTCAAAGCATACCACTTTCTAAACCATTTTATCTTGAAATTATGTCAACAAGCATAGAAAATTTCTGGGGTGAAATATTTCAATAAGCTTCCCTGGAAAGGTTAACAAACTGAGGATAACTTTTGCATACTGCACCATCACCGGTAACATTTAGTCATTTATTAGGACTTGCAATAAAAACATAACCACTTATTCTAAGAAGGTTCAAAATATTGACAGATGTAGTGAACAAAAACTCCACCTTCCTATGTACTTTTCATTTATATTTTCCCTTCCTCCAGGAGTAGCAGTGGGAAGTGAAGAACTTTATATAGATCAAATGTTAGTCAAGGCATAAGGCAGATTAGGAAATATATCTCAAAAATGATATTATTTCATGAGGTCCAGAAATACAAAAGCATTCCACAAACTATGCAACAACATCGATGGTAAGAGGTTCCTTGACCGTACAAAGACAGCACCCATCAACATTCCAAGAAATACAAGTGGTAGCATCCTCTGCATGTTAAAGTGTGCCAAGGCAAAAGCTACCGAGCTAACTAATATGGCACACCACACGGGCATGTACTTGGTTAAAGATGGGAGAAGGAAGCCACGGAAGACAATTTCCTCCCAGATGGGAGCACAAACAGAGACTACAATTGCATAGAGCGCCATTGCCACTGGGTCTCGTGCCAAAATTGATTGCTCTACACTTGAGACACTAACAGGAGTAGATGGGAGAATGGGCAACAAATTTAGGTTCACTTGTGACAGCTGATTGATAAGGGGGAACATGAGGCAGCCTAAACCAACATCAAACAGCCACTTCCATTTGAGTTTAAATTTGAACCAGTCAGACGAAAGTGGTTTAAACTTTGCTAGACAAAGATTGAGTATTGCTACTCCAACCATGCCTTCAGCGACATCAGTCAAAAGGCTGTAGAAAGCTTGACCTCTGTATGTAAGAGATTCTTTTCTAAACCCTGCCGTGTAAGCCAAAAATGGAACTATCCAAGATCCTACCAACCAAAATGAGGCAATCCAGAGCAGCATAACCTGCAAAACACAACTCAATGAGTTACTCTAAATCTGATGTAAGTTAAAAGGCTTCAAATTCAGGAAAACTAGAACACATGAACATATACCCCTTCTTTCTTTATAGACTATTAATGCACCTAAGATAACAGAAATAAGTCCTAATTTGCTTTGATCCTACGAATAAAATATGAACACCACTAGTTCTTCCCTATCAGTACGGTAACACACATGTCAGAATCTTAATTCATTATGACTTAGAACTACTCTAACAATATGACTTACAAATTGACTCTACCTCTAATATACCCTACTCAACTAGTGTAAATCCCAATTGTTAAGGACCAATATAGAAGAATAACTTATACCAAATCTTAGAAGGTAATTTTTGAAAATTAAATCTTAAATTTGATAAATAAAAACCTTTTTTCCCCTGCTGGCAGTGATGCAGGACATAATGTCATTCAAACATTTAATTGAATTTTGGTTTGTATTTTTAATTATTGATTACTTCCTTTTGCATTTTAGTTTTCTTTTAAAGCTATATCTAGGCCTTTGCACAAATTGTCAACATGAGAAATAAGAAATCTGACAGTTTCTTCAACTTGTGTCCCTTATCGGTTTTCTAGGTTTAGTCATGTATTAAACTTTAGTCTCACTAGCATGCTGTGTCCGGTGGTATTAAAATAGAAATTGGACCAGTTTGATGCCATCTTACAAAGTAGGTTGCAACCATTTCACTTTTGAAGATTAGGAGGTGCAGCCATGCGGGCCTTCAGCACAGGGGTTGAGTATGAAGCCCTGAATTAGGTAAGCAACCAACTTAATGCTCTACAGTTCAACACCAGTTGAACTCCTGTTAATAATAGGATTTATTTTTTGCTGAAATGTTAATAGTAGGATTTATATTTGGAATTTCACCCACAACCAAACTAGTATTCATTGCATTTCCAAGTGTACAGATTTCAAATCTTATGATAGAATGCCAAAATTCTGTGGGTGGTTACAAACAAGAATTCATTAGCTGGCTACTTGATCTTAAGGATTTCTTTGCTACGTGAACATTTCTGAAGGGTTAAAATTGTGCATGATTTGCAAAAGCTTGAAGACTATGCAGCAAATCAGCGGGATCATATTTAGGGTATACAGTTGTCTTGTTGAAGGAAAATATCCGATTTAGCCATGTCATCAAATGAAGAAACAAAAGACCAAATGGTTTACCATGTGACTATGATAAAATAATGTCTCATACATATCAAAATTGTCATACGTCATATGGGAAAAGACATGCAAATGAGCCTCACACTCAAAAAGCCAATTAAAGAAGAAATTTTGATGATATCACGAACCATTAAAAGTTTCAAATGGACAAATGAAACCTTTCCAAAGTATGAAATTTTTTATATTGAAAATAAATGCTTAAGTTTCCTAAATTTGATAAGCAAGACATTTTGCTTTCAAGAATCAAGTAAAGTTAAGAATGTTAAAGATTCATCCCAACTTGCCAATGATCTGTGGGTCCAACGACACCTACCCCAGTCATAGGAACTGGGGTACTTGCTAAACAGGGATTCAATCCCTTCCCCCTTTCCCCAGCATACTGCCCTCCCCTATAACCAAAAAGAAACCCACCCCAGCTACAATACCTGGATGCTAAATTCATAGCTTCAGGAAAGATGGTCATGTCTACTATTATGCAATCAATCAAGCAAAAGTTAAAGGTCAAGAGGAAGAGACTTCTACAAATCCTTGCCAATTAGTTAAAGATTTATATCAAAATTTCAAAGATAACAGCACATGGTTTCACACAGAAATTTATATGTCCCAACTATTGCTGGCATCTCTTCTTTTGACATGAAGACTGCAATTTGCATCCACAAATGCAAGGGCCATTTCTTTTTCTGAAGTGGAAGGGAATGACAGGCACATGATGAAGGAAATATCCATATATTTAATCTAAAGTTTGATTATCTTGTAATCATTTTAACTCAGAAATTTGTAATTTTTTATTAACTTCCTTTTAGTTGTTAGCATGATTTGGGGATATTCCACTTGGTTTGAATTTTGAGCATTTCCCTTCATATCTTACATAGTTTCTATTTAAAGTTACACAGGCCTTTGGCCAAATTAAAATGACAATCCTCTCAGTATCTTCAAGAACATGTGTTCTCTATTGTTTTTCTAAGTTCAGTCATGTAGTAAACTTTTACTTTGCTAACCCACTGCATCAGGGAGAAACGGACATCATTTGAAAGTATTTAAGATCCGCCAAGTAAGGTTGGTTTTTTACTTATTAGGTACCAAACCACTACTACAATTCTCAAACACAAGCTTCCTATAGCTGCTATCAGCATCATCCCTTACCTAAATCCTTCTTAAAGTGTTGATTATCTAACTTTAATAATGTCTCTCTTTCAAACCAATGCATTTGGGCAATATCTTTTACACATCTCATCTTGTCCTCAATGTACACATCTACAACATCAATTTCTAAGATATCTTTCCTCAAATTGGCAAACCATCCACCTTAACATGCTCGTCTATGGTACATTTGTTTTATTGATGTGCCTTCCTTCCAACAATTCTTTGCTGTAAAGGAATATATGCAACTTCAATTGAGATAAAACGGCTGAAAGAACTTATCTTTAAAATGATTTCCCCGCCTAAATGATTATGGAAGTTAATTACATGGTAGCTTTCATTCACCCATCCTGACTGTTAAGAGGTGAAATATAAAAAATCTCCTCATATTTTCACCCATTTTGGCTATATTTCTTTCTCTTTTACCTTATCCTTATTGCAATTCGGTGGGCTCTCCTCTCAACAGCTGTTCTCCTTTTTTGCTTCAGCAGGACAACCCCCAAGAGCTGAAGCCTTTAACAAAACCAATTCCTTCCTACCATAAAATTACAGCCAGTTTTTGAGAGGCTTTTTGAGAGGAGAGGGGTGAACTTGGTTGTACCCTGTAGCTATACAAATCAACCCCAAACCCAACTACTAAAAATCAAATGTAAATTCTTCAGTGATATATCACAGATGTGCCATTGGCCCATAACTTTAAAAAACTGATGTAGGACAGCTTAATAAAATCGAAGTTTTAAAGGTAAAAAATGGCTCGGCTGCCAAGAGTATGGGCTGAAAGTCAGATAAACTTGAAGCATGTTTAGGAAAATTTAGGTTGTATTGATGAACGCTTGGTCTTATTATTATGCATATTGGTCATTGACATGACTTAGAAAACATTTAAATATTTCTTTGCTCTTGAAGCTTATATTCTCTTGATCCACTTGTTTCTCATGCCAAATCCGGGTGTCTATAATCTTGATATAAATTTTTGGCCCAATGCTGACCACTTCATTTCTCAGAATAATAGCCTCTCTCTCTCTCTCCACTTATGCATGTGCGTGTGTTTCTGTATTATGTGGCATATGTGCCTGTGCCTGCTAGAACTCAGACCCACCATATATGCATGGCTCCCCTTGTATGAGCAAACCAATCATATATCCAACACCATAATAGGCAGAGGCATCATGTCAATTATTAATTTAAGTATCCAAAAGAGAGGAACCTTTGTAGCTACCACATTCAAAATTTAACCAGCATAATTAAGCACACAAAAAAGCATTGCTACAATCATTATCATTTCTTTTGTTGATCAAATTAATTATTTTCTGCATACTAATCTTCACCCTGATGAATAGTATTATTTCATCCCAAGTTTTACATTGACTAAATTAACTCTTCCCGATATCATTTTTCTTCTGAGTAGCTGTAATCATTGTATTAAGCACACTGCACTTCTAAATAATTTATTATTTAAACTTTCAAATCCATTTACAAGTCCTTAAATAAAGTGGACTATAACAAGCAATTTTGAGAAAAGTAATCGACAGCACTTGTCTGTATTAAGCATCATAATCTAAGCATAGATATCATAATTATCTATATGATAATAAGAAGATATGTCACCTGAATAATGGTTTTTGCTGTCCAAGGGACTGTCCAAGGTTCCGCACCAAAAACTGCATCTATAACCTAAAACATGATCAAACAATACTTTCAATAGTCATGAAACTCTTTAAAGATATTAGGTATAAATAATTAACAAAACATGTTTAACGATGAAACTGTATCAGCTAAATCTTTCAAATCATGTCATCATACTTGTAGATGTTATGCACAAGATTTCACCACAAACGATTCAAGAGAAAATATGTTACTTTTTTTTTTTTCGCTCTAATTGAGAAATTATATTAGTTGGAAAATCCTTGGTTAATCCTACAGACCATCAAGAATGTCAAACTTAAAAGAGATAATTTGGCCCACTACACATGCATCCATAGCTCTAAAAGGCATTAGAAAATAAGTGAATCATTGATATTGAACAAAAATAGCTTGTCTTGATTTACCAAGTAACTGACATTTTGGTCACGTTTACCAACTATGCCAAAACCAGGCTACAACATTCAAGGTTTAAAGCATTATCCTAATAATTTGTACTAACCATTCTCTGACACACACTGCAAGCTGCTTGCTTGATGACATTAGGTTACTTATCACAAGTTACACAACTGAAGATTTAAAGAAAGATTGATGCTTATAATATAAGATAATAACATAAACTTGTATAAGTGAAAAAAAGGTCTTCCACGGGAGCATTAATACATGCACACACTCAGACATGTATGTATTTATGTAAGTATATACCAAAAAATGTACTATGAGGGAGAGAAAGGGAGAGAGAGACAAGGAGAGAGGGAGAGAGAGAGGGGGGAACAGAGAAAGAAAGAGAAAGAGAATCTAATAAACTAGCATGTACTAATAGCTACAATCTTTGGAGTAAGAGATAATCAAGAAACTGCAATACAGTAAAACAAATAATTTTGTACTATGGACTTGATATTATCTCTCTAAACCCAATAAATGAAATTTTACCTTATGGAGACTTGAAAGCCAATCTTTTTTCGAGTCTTGGGACTGGCAGCACTTAGGCTCCACAAAGTCTTCTGACAATTTATCTTCAATGAACTCACAGCCGGGAGTTTCTGATGGAAAATTTTCCTGCCTAAAACACAAAAACCTCCATTTCTAGAATGGAGTAACAATTCGGGCAAGTCAGAATAATAAAAGAAAAAAACCAAATAAACTCCACCAAGGCTAATAATTTTTTTCCTTGATAAGCTGGTTACGACATAAATTTGTAGTTGAGAGATTAAATAAAATGTAAAGATAGTGACAGTGACATTACAAGTTCCTTTAAGCTATGAAATGCAACTAAATTAGGTAAGTGGTATTTTCTGGTCATCAACACTTAAAGCATTTCAACAATTTTGAACATTACATCCTTGCTTTCCCCACATTTCAGAGAAAAGGCCCAAAAACTTCATCATCTGAAGAAAGAATAAAATGAAAGATGGCATCATTGAGTCTTCTGAGAAGTTATGTTCCAGAACTTTGTGCTAGAAACCTTACTGATCATCATGGTTTCTTTAATTACTGGCCAAATAAAAATAAGAGGTCATTGGCATGGATACCCAAAAGATCTTAAATGGACACGCAGCTCCATACCTTAATAGATTTGCTAATAATCTCTCTCAGTTCTAGTCAGAAATTATTTGAAACAACTAACAACTTTTCAGACATAACAATGCTGTCTTTGGTAAAAGTAAGAGTAATATTCTAACAGTCCTCACTCTAATGAGGACATGAGTTCTTGTAAGGGTCTATTAGCAAGTATGGAAATAGTAACATGGGGATGCTAGTTTGTTTCTTATGAGGTCTACTTGGCATGAAAGAAATGTTAAAACAAGGAAAAATATCTGCAGCCAACCCCTGTGTTTCCATTCCTCATAAGAAATTCAGCTATTTTAAGCTTAGATAAAGAAGAAATTGAAGAACTTTTTTTAAAAAAAAATNTTAAAACAAGGAAAAATATCTGCAGCCAACCCCTGTGTTTCCATTCCTCATAAGAAATTCAGCTATTTTAAGCTTAGATAAAGAAGAAATTGAAGAATTTTTTTTAAAAAAAAATATTTGACAGAAAATTTTGAAGAGAAAAGAAAAAGGAAGAACTAGTTTTTATCATTTAGCTCTCGCCCTTGAAAAAAGAAGAGATAGAAATACCAACAGAAAAATCACTTCCTTTTCCATTCGTAATCTAGAAACAGAACATAACATAGTTCTACTGCCAAGAAAGAGAATTGAAAAAAAAAAAAAATCTCTAGAAAGAGAACTGAAATTTTCCTCTATACCATTCAGTAGCAACAGTTTTTCCACTTCCACATGAGCATCATTACCCATTTCGCTTATTAATCCAATCATCACATCTATTAAAAGCCATAATACAACAACTCCAGTAGACTAAAAAGCACATTTTTTTTACTGTTTCCTCAGTAACCAAACAACGGATATTCAAATTCAATTACTGGGCAGACAAGCATGCATGCATAGACAGAGAGCTTACATTTGTGGGTAACCGGGAGTGAAATCCAATGCGAGAGGAGCTTCGGTTGAGCGATAGCCCGAGCTTTGGAGGGTTCAAGACCGTAACCCTAGATTTATTGCCAAGGAAGAGGGAGTTGGGAAAAAGAGAGAGTGCACGGCAACAAATGGTGGTCGACATAGCGGCAGCACCGGATTAACCGAAACCCCGAGATTGAATTGGCTTGGACTACGCATCAGATAGCTGTTTACTCCTCCTCACTGTGGATTTTGCACGCTTTTTCTCCCTCTCTATGTCGCATCGGAAGAAGAAGAAGAAGAAGACAACGACGACTAGTTATGATTGGATTTGGAGCTTCAACGAACACGGACACACACCCAACGCAAGTGGGTGCTTGCTTGTAATTCTAAACCGTCAATTAGATTGACGTTTCCTAATTTTTTGCAATTTTTTCCCCTGTGACTGTTTTGCAAGAAATTATGTCTTTTTCATATGTAATAATTGCAAATTAACACCATCTTCCATATTAGGAAACTGAAATGAAATAAATAAATAAAAAGTACCATATTTAAAACTTAATGAGGTGTGTTCACTGCTTAGACAGTGTAAAAGTGAAGTTAAACCAAAAACTGAAAAAGGAAAACTAAATTTTGTAACGAGAAAATATTCGACTTACATAATATGATAATAGTGTGAAATAATAAATAAAATTTGAGACATAAAAAAAATCTAATAACTTCTGGTAAATTTTAAATAGGCATGTTAAATATAAATGTATGTAAAAATTAGTCTAAAAGGATACCATAATTGTTGAAAACAATTATAAAAAGAAAATAACGTGTAAGTAATAGAACTTTTAAATAAATGATAAGATAATATAAATATAAGCTTTTTTTTTTTTTTTTTTNAGAAGGAAAGAAAGAGAAAAACTACACTCTAGGGAAGGCAACAGCCATCCTATCAGCCAACAAGCTTGCCCACATCTCAGGGGGAGGTTGATCATAAAAAGACCATCATTCACTACCTAAAGCTCCCTTTTTAGCCAAAAAATCTGCACCTTGATTAGCTTTTCTCAAAACATGAGATACTTGCACTTGCCAACTCCTTTTCAAAAGGTGTCTAATGTCACTAATGATACACCCATACATGTGAAAATTAGCATCCGCATTCTTGAGCAAACTAATCGCCTCTAAAGAGTCCGTTTCATAGATAATATGCATTTTACCTCTGTCCCAGCACACTTGTAAGCCATTTCTAATAGCAACAAGCTCAGCTTTAAGGTTATTACCAACTCCAATGAAACCAGAAAAACCTCCATGCCACAACCCCTGATTGTCACGCAAGAGACCCCCAAAACCTGCTCTTCCTGGATTTCCATAACTGCTACCATCAACATTAAGCTTTATAATGCCTAGATGTGGAGTTTGCCAACACACCCACCTCACTTCTCTGGCTGGGGTCTTTTTATTAACTAGAAAAACTGAGTTGCAAACGTGCACCATGGCTTTAATTCTATTTACGGAAGTTAGCAAAGTTGCACGATTCCCCCTCCATCAATTCATTATTTCGATCTCTCCAAATCCACCACAAAGCGCACAAGAAAATCAAATGCCCATCTGTTTCAGTTCTAGTTGGTGTGCTATAATCCAAAACCCACGTTAAGAGATCATGATTCCAAAAACTCCCTGCGTCACCGAATCCAAGCTGAGCCCAAATTCGACATGGCATGGTGCAATCTCTGAAGCAATGGAGAATACTCTCATTCTTAGCTAAACACCTGCAACATGTTGAAGTCAGAGAAAGGTGACGTTGATTCCTCAACATGTTGGTCGGAATCGCTTCATGCAAGATTAACCAAATAAAAACTCTAATTTTTTCTAGAATACTAAGCTTCCAAATCCAGGTCCACCTCTTATTATCTAGATCCAGATTGTCCCTGATATGAAGCCAATCATAACCCATTTTGGCTGTGTAAATACCATCTGTAGAACTGGTCCATACTACCCTGTATGTTAGCTCTCCATACCTAGCAAGAGGAATGCTACCAATTTCCTCATTGACCTGATCAGGAAGGCTAACTACTAAGGGGTTAAGGTTCCATTCTCCATTCAGAATAATGTCACTCACCATCATAAGATTGTCAGAACCCAGACTACCTTCAAACTGATCACTCAATTTACCATTATCAAGCCATCTGTCATGCCAAAGACGAATACTAGAACCGTTACCCACACGCCACTTCATTCCCTCCTTGAGCATGGAAGTTGCTCTGACAATTGACCGCCAAACAAAGGATGAATTGGTTGGGCATGCATGCATCAGAATAGTGTCTCTCTGTCGAAGATACTTATGGACTAAAATCCGAACCCAAACCTTATCCTTATTCTGAACCACATCCCAAACTAGCTTGCCAAGCAGAGCTATGTTAGAACGACGAGCAGTCTTAATACCTAGGCCCCTTGATCTGCGAGGAAGAGTGATGATGTCCCAGCTGACAAGATGAAGGCCTCTCCCGTTACCGGAACCTTTCCAAATAAATCTCAGCACTGCTACGTCAATCTCTCTACATACAGCTTGAGGCAACCACATGGTCTGCATGGCATAAACTGGTATGGAGGAGAGCACTGACTTAGCCAAAGTGATGCGCCCTGCCCTATTAAGAAGCTTGTTCTTCCAATTAGCAAGACGACAGGAAAGCTTCTCAGAAATGAAAGCAAAATCACTGTTTTTAATTCTTCCATTCAAAATAGGAATACCCAAATACTTCCCAAGACTGGTAGTGAATGCAATATTGGACAGGTTCCTTATTCTTGCTCTTTTCCGCCTAGAAATGCTTCGGGAGCAAACTGCTTTAGACTTTGTGAAATTCACCTTAAGCCCTGAAGCCCTACAGAATTCATTAATAGTCATGTTAACAACCCAGGTTTGGGAAATAGAAGCCCGATTAAACAGCAACAAATCATCTGCAAAGAGAAGATGAGAGACTTTGGGTCCATTCCGAGCACAACACAGCGGCTACCATTCCCTTCTACTCACTTTTTTTTCAATAAGGAGAGATAATTTCTCCATACAAATCACAAATAAATAAGGTGAAAGAGGGTCACCTTGTCTCAACCCTCTCTTAGGAATGAAAGAAGGAAGCTTACTACCATTCCAAAGGAGAGAAAGAGAGGAGGAAGTGACACAAAACATGATGAGCTTGATAGAAATTTCAGGAAACCCAAAATCCTCAAGAGTAGCTCTTAGAAAATCTCAATCAACTCTATCATAAGCTTTCTCGAAATCAATTTTGAAAGCCATTGCACCTCTTTTACTCTTGGTTTTGTTGATGTAATGCATCATTTCTTGAGCTACTAGGATATTATCATGCGTCCCTCTCCCTGGAATGAAACTGCTTTGGAGAGGGCTAATGAGCGTCATCATAAAAAGGCGAAGCCGATTAACTAACACTTTTGTAATAATTTTATAAATTACATTGCATAGGCTAATTGGCCTGAACTGAGTAATCCTAGTTGGATTGTTTTCCTTAGGAATCAACACAATCAAAGTTTCAGAAATTCTATCATCAAAGTAGCCATCCATGAAAGCATGCCGAACAATATCTGTTACTTTATCACCCACCACACCCCAATACTTCTTAAAAAAGAAAGGCTGGAACCCATCAGGACCAGGAGCCGTAAAGGAATGCATGAGCTTAACCGCTGTCCAGACTTCATCCTTGGTGACCTCTTTCGTAAGCATAGTAGTGCAATCCTCACTAATACTAGGCAAAGAGTTAAGAACTAACTGAGAGTTGTTGTTGGGTTCAGTATTACCAAACAAGTTCTTGAAATAAGTGATAGCTTCCCGCTGAATGAGATTGGGTTCATTAGACTAGCTCCCATTGGAAAGAAATAGACCCTCCACTTTATTCCGTTTCCTCCGCACCACTGTTTGAGTATGAAAAAAATTAGTATTACCATCCCCAAATTGCACCCATTTCTCTCTGGACTTTTGATACCATAAAATTTCCTCTTGAACTAATGTCTCATCCAACTCCTTGCGCAAATTTGCTTCAAGATTAATGTGAAACACCGAATCAACCCTCTCTAAGCCTTTCTGGATGCCAACAAGCCGAGCAGTGAGGTTTCTCTTCCTCTGAAAGNTCCCTAAATTGCACCCATTTCTCTCGGGACTTTTGATACCATAAAATTTCCTCTTGAGCTAACGTCTCATCCAACTCCTTGCGCAAATTTGCTTCAAGATTAATGTGAAACACCGAATCAACCCTCTCTAAGCTTTTCTGGATGCCAACAAGCAGAGCAGTGAGGTTTCTCTTCCTCTGAAAGATATTACCAAACACCTCATTGTTGAATTTAATGGCTGCCTCTTTAACTTTGATTAAATTTGAAACAATATCGCCTTCATTATCACTCCATGCGTCAGAATCTAAGCCAGTGAACTGAGGATGAGAAGTCCAAGCTGCCTCAAACTGGAAAGGACGAGGACCCAAATAAGCCTTATTCCCCTTTATTTTGACCAGAATTGGATTATGATCAGAATAGTTGCGACAAAGATGCGTACAAAAAGCTTCAGGAAAGGAAGTCCTCCAAGCCACATCAACTAAAGCTCTATCCAACCTCTTGGAAATTTTTCTTACCCCATTAATGGTTCTGTGCCAAGTGTAAGCTAGCCCTATAAACCCCATATCCATAAGCTCACAAGACTCCATCATATTAGAAAATCTCAAAACTCTATTATTATAGAAAGTTCCTCCCCGCACTTCAGAAGGAAGAAGAATATCATTAAAATCACCCAACAACATCCAAGGACCTGGAATATTTTGACGGAGATTACTCAAGTAATCCCAATGATGATTTCGAATAGTAGGTGTCGGGTTGGCATAAACTCCAGTGCACCACCATTCTGACTCACCTTGCTTCACTTTGCAAGTTATAGCTTGAGCACAAACATCCTCCACAGAAATGTCTACTTCCGGACAGTTGGCAAGACACCAGAGACCTCTAGCATGGCCCGTAGCTTCAATAATATGAACTACTATAAAACCCATTCTATCCCAGTATCTTCTAACTTGGTCAAACTGAACATGAGTTTCCAAAATGAACACCATAGCTGGCTTAAAATGTCTCAAATATTCAGTGAGGTTCGTTTTAGCTCTGTTAATAGCTGCACCTCTTATATTCCATGCAAAAATAGAGAAATTATTGAATCCTAGCATCATAAAACAAGTATAAGCAGCAAAGAACACTTAAACCTTGTATTTAGGCTTGCTCCCCTCTGAGTTCAACATGCATAGACACCTCTGGTTCCATTGGGACACTGTCTGGCACAAACTCTGTCTCGTCATCAATCAACTCAGATAACACTTCAATGTTTACCAATTCTTCCTCCTCCATGTCTAGTTCTGGTGGCTGAGAACCAAATAATCCATGAAAATTGAAGATTTTAGTATTTGCATCACGCTGCTTATCTAAAGTCACCATTCTCCTCTGCATGGCTCCTTTAGCTCCCNATTTAGGCTTGCTCCCCTCTGAGTTCAACATGCATAGACACCTCTGGTTCCATTGGGACACTGTCTGGCACAAACTCTGTCTCGTCATCAATCAACTCAGATAACACTTCAATGTTTACCAATTCTTCCTCCTCCATGTCTAGTTCTGGTGGCTGAGAACCAAATAATCCATGAAAATTGAAGATTTTAGTATTTGCATCACGCTGCTTATCTAAAGTCACTATTCTCCTCTGCATGGCTCTTTTAGCTCCCAAGTCTATATTATCTCCTTTTTGATGATTTTGAGAAGGCACAATCCCTTGCTTGCGTGCCTTTATTTTGTTTGCCATGTTCTCTCTCTTAGCACGTTCCTCTTCAGGGAGGTTCCCAATTTCGAACCTTTTATTTTGTCCAATGATTGACTCTAAATTAGCCCTACTTGGCCCAGTTCCCTTATTAGTCAAATCTGAGTTTGGGCCTTCATTGCGTTGCTTTGAGAGTTCTAAAGTTGAGCTAGATTTTTTAGCAGTAGATATGAGAAAATATGTATTTAAAGTCCAAACCTCATTTTTTTTTTTTTGAAAGATCATTGAATTTATTGTATTATATGTGTTTCTATGTTCTAAAGTCTCAAATTTAAACATGTATTAATATCTAATAGCTATTGATATTTTTATGAGAAGCAAGCTTAATTCTCACATGGAGTTTTTTTTTTTATATTCTATTTTATATAATTTTTTAAGGAGGTTTCTTATATATTTTTGGTATTTATATGGTATATCATACCACATAGAAATAGTCAATGTGTGAATAACGTGTATACAAATTAATTATTTTCAAGTTTATTTGAGAAAATAAGATAAATTTTATTTTATTTTATATCTAATAAAATATGAAAATTATGTATGTTTACTACATCAATGTGGTATGACATACTCATATGGTACCATATAATCTCTAATTTTTTAATCATAGATAGATAAAGTTAATTTTTTAAGTTAAATTTTATATATTTACAATATAGTGTTATGTCATGTGAACTAATAATTTACTTTGTAAAAAAGTATATAAATAGGTCAATAACTATGGTTAGTGATAAGTTGTTTGAATAATTACAAAAAAAAAATTTTGAATTAAACTTCTTTGCCATCATAATAATAATAATAAATATATCATAATGCTGAGAATTCCAAAAAACAAAAAAAGATAGATTGATCATCTCAACTAGGATTTCGCTCTGCATAATTTTGCTTCAATCATACATAAAAGTACGTCCATGCACTTTCATAAATATGTATCGATATGCTGGCTGTTATTTGTTGTTTGATTGTGTAAATTTCATGAAAATTCACAAATGCATGATTGTGCAACTTGTAGTGATAATGGCAACTATGGCTGTTATTTGTTGTATTGTCAATTTTGAACATAGGGAGACAGAGAGAATGCAATTAAATGAAAGAGATGAAGGTGATGAACTGATAGCAACGTTCTGGCCGAAAGTCAAATTTTGCTAAAATACGTTACCTCTGATTTTCAAAATTAAGTTGATTTCTGTTATATTGATAGCAACATGTCAGAGTAATACAAAGTTGAAAATATATGTTTGTAAGTTTGTAACTAAATGGTTTATAATAGAGTGATATTAATAAGTAAATTTATATTTGCGTTTTTTAAAAGATTCAAGATTTAATAAAATAGTCTTTGAAAGAATACTAACTACAGCATAATCTTCGAAAGAACTGATATGCGTAATAAAATAATCCTTAAAAAATTTAAAATTTAACAAATATTAGACTATTTTGTTACGCATATAAGTTCTTTTGAAAACTATTTTATAGTTAGTGTTCTTTTAAGGATTATTTTGTTAAATCTTGAATCTTTTAAGGACGCAAATGTAAGTTTATTCTATTAATATCAACCTCAAAGTATATAAATTTTATGTTCAAACTCAAAATTATAACTAATTAAAATACTAGAGGGAAAAATGTTATAGTGTTATATAGTTATGATAAATAAGCAATGGAGGTTAAGGTTAACTCTCTCCTTAAAATATGGAAATTGCTATATGCTTTATACATATAATTATAGATAAGTGATATGGCTTTGCCATTAAGGTTGCTAATGTTAGTTGTAAATTTTTATGAAATTTACATAAGCACACAATTTGTTTAGATATTTTTTTAAAAAAAAAAAATTGAATTGTAGCTTTTGCTTTTTCAAGTTGGAGTTCACAATTATAGTAATAACATTTAATGACAATTTTTATCCTTCAATTTTGGAACAACATTAAAGTAATCTTTTAATTTTAACTTCATACTAATGTTCCCTACTTATTCAGCAACCTACACAGACAAATATATCATGCATGTAAAACCAATATAAATATATCTTCAAATCAAATGTCAATTATACATTAATTACTGTAAAATCTTGAATTCTTTCAATTTTGTAACATATATAATAGTTAATAAATAAATATTGAAATCAAAATAGAAGCACACACATAAAGCAACTGGTCTAGAAATCTCCAAAAAAAAGTTAAGGTTCCGAGTTAAAATTTCTATTACCTCTTGTATCCCCAATTATAAAAATTAAAATAGGAAACAAAAATTTAACTTAACCAAACCATCTCCATTACCATTTATAGCATGAGTAGTCACTATCCTTCAGTAGCAAATAAGTACAAAAGCACGAATCCCCATTTTTTTCAAAGTATGAACAAATCTTAAGTCATGTTCATGCAACAAAATAGCTTACGTGTCTATATTTTCTGGCTCTTAGCCTTTCGGTAAGTGAAAGTCACAGAGCTGAAGTCCCATTTGAAGACCGCAAAGCAAATAATAAACGCATGCCACCGTATCTATAGCCGACCACATACGTTGCAATTCATTTTCAACGTTGTAGCTCACCAACCACTATCCACGTGTTCAAATCCTTTGCTTTTCTTCCCCACAGTGAACACTCACCTCCCTCTGTTTTCCTACTATATAATACACAGCCAGCCCGTTGTACTAAGCTTAGCTTTTCAACGATACCACACTGGCGTAGGAGTGTTGGCTAGTTTACCATGGCTCGTTCTTCTTGTTTCTCTTTTTCTGCTTCTTATTGGGTCTTGATTACTATGGTTCTTGCTGGTCTTAGTGGGTGCATTTCGAGCCAGATTGGTTTGGGCTCGAGATTGTTGGCCAGCAAAGGCCAAACATGGGTTTCTGATAATGGTACATTTGCGTTTGGATTCGCACCAGCAGATTCTGTTGACAGATTGCTTCAGCTGGGTATTTGGTTTGCAGAGCTTCCAGGAGATCCAACTCTAGTTTGGTCAGCTAACAGGTACTATGCTTTTAATCTCATTAATTTTTGTAGCATAATTGGAGTGAAGCAATACATGCATGCATGATGCATGTGATGATGTCTGGCTACTTGTGAATCGAAACTAGTTTCTCACCACGTGACGTGGTGTAATTAAAAGAAATTAGTTTTTCAAAAGTTTAAGCTATTCAAAAAAAATTAGGAATAGTTTTATATCTAATACATAGTTTTGACATCTTATTAAAACGAAAAATTGTTCGTGTTGAGTCATCTTGTCTGCCACCACTTTTTATCCATTGGTTGTTAATGAGTTTGTGCATATTCTAAGTCAAAATTTGTCAAGGCATATGGCACTTCTCTTATTATATATAAATGGTCTAAAAGCCTCTCTTATCTAAGGTTATCAACACCAGTGAACGTAATTAAATATCCTAATAAAGTGATCAAATTCTAGGTGAGAGCAAGTAGAAAATATATTTAATTATAGTGGCACTAATATGTATTATTCTAAACTTTTCACTCAAAATAAAGTGCTATTAGGAATTGTCTTACAAAATTGGCAATATTTAGTTAGATTTTTGATGCACAGTAAGTGTATAATTAACATATAACTATGTTTTCCACACTGCATAAATAAGTATTGTCTTACTAAGAATTCAAATCTAGCAACATGTTTAAAAGAATCTGCTAGGGATTAGATGGATAGTCTGGTTTTTGACTTAAAGAAAGAAAAAGTCATAAATCATATCTCCATCTAGTCTTTACAAAAGCTTCTGCAGGTTATGATCAATCTCTATCTATGCCAAGTTGCCAACAAATTTCATTTTCTTCCCCTATCCAAATAGAGACTCTCCGGTATCAAAAAATGCAATCTTGGAGCTTGACACCACTGGAAACCTTGTTCTCGTGGATGGAGACATCACCATCTGGACATCAAACACCTCTGGTGGTGGTGTAGAAGCAGCAGTCATGGCAGAATCCGGCAACTTCATCCTCCACAACACCGTCAACCACCCCGTGTGGCAGAGCTTTTCACAACCATCTGACACCCTCCTACCAAACCAACCTCTAACAGTCTCTTCAGAATTAACATCTTCAAAATCTCCCTCTCATGGTGGCTACTATGCTCTCAAAATGCTTCAACAGCCTACTTCATTAAGCCTTGCCCTCACTTACAATCTTCTGGAATCTTATGAAACTTCACCTGAATCATATGCCAACTATTCCTACTGGCAAGGCCCTGATACCTCCAATGTGACAGGAGATGTTATAGCAGTTTTAGACCAAGCAGGAAGCTTTGGAATTGTGTATGGTGATTCCTCGAATGGCGCGGTTTATTTGTACAAGAATGATAATGATGATGCAGGTTTATCTTCTGCAGCTAACCAATCAACTCCATTATCTGTTCTTAGAAGATTGATTCTGGAAAAGAATGGTAATTTGCGTTTGTACCGTTGGGATAATGATGTAAATGGGTCAAGTCAGTGGGTGTCTGAGTGGGCTGCAGTTTCAAGTCCATGTGACATTGCTGGAATTTGTGGTAATGGGATTTGTAATTTGGATAGAAGCAAAACTAATGCTTCTTGTACTTGCTTGCCTGGAACTTCCGAAGTTGACAAGGATGGCCACTGCTATGAGAAGTCATCGTTGGTGGGAAAATGCAATTCGCGGCATGAAAACCAGACATCCCAGTTTAGGATTTCAGTAGTGCAGCAAACAAATTACTACTTTTCTGATTTATCAGTGATAGCAAATTACAGTGATATAGCTACTGTATCAAAATGTGGGGATGCCTGCTCATCAGATTGTGATTGTGTTGCTTCTGTTTATGGGCTAAATGAGGAGAATCCATACTGCTGGGTTTTAAGAAGCTTGGATTTTGGTGGGTTTGAGGATACTAGCTCAACCCTTTTTGTGAAGGTTAAGTCAAATGGGTCAATGACACCAGAAGGTGAAGCAGGAGGGTCTAGTAGCTTTTCTAATAGCAAAAAGAAGGTTGTGGTTCTTCCTGTTGTTCTCAGCATGTTACTTCTTATTGCCCTTATGTGTTTATTGCTGTACTACAGTGTTCACAGAAAAAGAACCTTGAAAAGGGAAATGGAAAATTCCTTCATCTTATCAGGTGCTCCAATGAATTTCACCTACCGGGATTTACAAATCAGGACGTCCAATTTTTCTCAGCTTCTAGGTACAGGTAAGTGTAACTATGGTAGAATTTTGAGAGAAATAGAAGTTTCAGGTAGGGTTAAAGTTTTTGAGTATTTTGATGCTAATGGTACATGTTTTGCAGGTGGATTTGGGAGTGTATACAAGGGAAGCCTTGGGGATGGTACACTAGTGGCAGTGAAGAAACTTGATAGGGTCTTGCCTCATGGAGAGAAGGAATTTATCACTGAAGTAAACACCATTGGCTCAATGCATCATATGAACTTGGTTCGCTTATGTGGGTATTGCTCGGAGAGATCACAGCGGTATGCACTGTTTCTTGACAATCAAGTTAACTTTTAATTTATCTTGTAGCCAGACATTGCTTGATATTACATTGAGCTTAATACGTAGTATTTACTTTGGCTTGAAAAAATGTGCTGGCAGGCTTCTAGTTTATGAGTTCATGAAAAATGGGTCCTTGGATAAATGGATTTTTCCTTCATATCAAGGAGGAGAGAGACTATTAGATTGGCAGACTCGCTTCGACATAGCCATAGATACTGCACAAGGGATAGCATACTTTCATGAGCAGTGCAGAGATCGGATAATACATTGTGACATCAAACCTGAAAATATACTGCTAGATGAAAATTTTTGTCCTAAGGTGTCTGATTTTGGTCTGGCCAAATTGATGGGAAGGGAGCACTCTCATGTTGTGACAATGATCAGAGGGACTAGAGGTTATCTTGCTCCAGAATGGGTTAGTAATCGCCCTATAACTGTAAAAGCTGATGTCTACAGCTATGGCATGCTGCTTTTAGAGATCATTGGTGGCCGGAGAAATCTTGATATGTCCTTTGATGCAGAGGAATTCTTCTATCCTGGTTGGGCTTTCAAGGTATATTTCAGATCTTAGCTTTATTTATTGTTGTGCCTTTTATTAATGCAGAATCAACTTTAATATCAAAATTTAGTTTTGGTACACAAATTCTGATTCCCTTTAGTTTCTGGTTCTTCTTTTGAAATGGGATAAATATGGAAGACCCCACCATATTAGCAAATTCCCTTAACTAGTATCCTTTGAAGGCTGCAATTGAATTGATATTAAACCTATTCATACTTGCTTCTTTGAAAATAATGTTCTCAATCACTTAGTTCCTTTCACAACTATACAAAATATGCCTTTCAAGTAAAATGAATTGAAAGTCACAGTTGAAATGGCTTCTTCACCAACAAAGAACCAAATCCTCCAACCTCAGCACCAAAAACAGAAGAATCCTTAAAAAGACAAACGTTGCTACTTGACTCCTCCTAGGCACATTTGATTTACTCTTGACATTGAATATCTAAATTCTAGATATTTGATAAATACTGATCATAATAACGTTTGGCTATTGTAGGCAATGACTAAAGGGTCACCAATCAAAGCAGCAGATAGACGATTAAACGGGGCAGTTGATGAAGAAGAGCTAACAAGAGCTCTGAAAGTGGCCTTTTGGTGCATTCAAGATGAGGTTGTCATGAGACCAACAATGGGGGAAGTGGTGAGGATGCTGGAAGGGACAGTCAACATTAATACCCCACCAATGCCACAAACAGTGCTAGAGTTAATCGAGGAAGGTTTAGACCAAGTATACAGAGCTATGAAAAGAGATTACAATCAGTGCAGCTCATTCACCATGACTAGCCACCCTTCATCTCTTGCTACATGTAGCCACTCCTCAATGTCACCAAGATAGTGTCATTGGCAACAAAGCAGAACAATTTTTGGTCTGACCATGTCATTGTAATTATTTGATGGCACCAGCAGCTAAGAGTTGGTCAATTTTTGTGTCATCTGCAAATCACAATATCAGGAAAAAAAAAAAAAAACAAACAAACAAACATATTTTTTGCAATTTAAACTTCTCCTCATAGGATTTGTTTGGCTATGGTAACAAAGTGTTACTCACTACACTTTCACACGCATGCAGTGAGGCATACAATTATTGGAAACTGTCAAATTACATAAATAGCAGTAGAGCTCAGTGCAAGCTCAAATTATTAATGTGCATTAACAAACATGTTCAGAAATGGCTTAGAGATCAGACATCATTCTTGATAGAGGAACTGTAATTAGTGAGATTGTCATAGTACTTGGACCACAGCATAACACCTCCATATTTAGTTGAGTTCTTAATGGCAGGAAGAACTTGAGAAGTTAAATTAGAGGGAGGGATGAAGCCACTTCCAGCAGCCTCAGGTGCCGCAGGCAAGCCTAAAAAAATCTTAGTTGCAGGAATGTTTGAGGTCCATAGCTCCCAAGCCTCTTGAAAATTTCTTACATTTCCTGGGGCATATTGACAGGGCGGGTTATTGTAGAATTGAACCCAAACATAGTCAAATAGACCAGTCTTGAGAGCATTTCCCAGCATAGCATCAGGAAATGGACATTGTGGAGCAGCAGTTAAGAACATTTTGTAGAATAAATTGCTATAACCATAGAGGTTCCTTGCAAGCTCATCCCAGTACTGGTCACCACCACCTTCAATATCAAAGTCAATTCCATCCAAAACAGCGTCTCCAAGCGGCCGCGAAGGCGATTGTCCACCCAAGAAATTGTTCCACAAGTAGGATGCAAGCTGCCTAGCATCCCCAGCTGAAGCAAGAGAGTAGTTCACAGCACCTCCTCCAATGGAGAGCAAAACCTTGATGCCTTGGTCTTGGCATGACTTAATCTCAGCTCCCAAATAGGTACATCCATTGGTGAGTGGGTCACAGTGGCCTGCAAGGTTTATAATTGGAATTGAGCCATTCCCAAATGTGGCTAGGAAAGCTATGTTGACAAGATCATAGTTCCTTGAAGCACAAGTTTCTGCTAAGGTTCCCTCGTTTCCATTCTGACCCCAGTAAATAGCAATGCCACCACTACCAGCATCAGAACCTGGTGTAAGAATTAGCATAATCATAGAACAAAATGCAAGTAAAATGAATGATTTGGAATCCATAGGTGGTTAGATTTTTGCTTTCAATCTTCACTCAACGAAGTTACATAGGAATCTCTTAATTGAAGAGGAGAAGCCCTGCAATAAAGTAGCTATATTGTGGTAATGTCCACTGACATTTGACAAACAAATATTAATCAGGGGTGATGGATGTGGGTTTTTCACTCACTAGTGCAGCAATTTGAACTTGTTAATTGTTAATATGGGAATCTAAAGAGGAAAGAAGCTTAGAAAATAGTGTAGAGATAATTAAACTGGGTCCTACAGGCTGGCAAAGTGTTGTAACTTGTAATATATGCAAAAATGGTTAAGGTGATTTGCATTGGATTAGTCTCCATTCTCTTATAAAAGAATCTTGCGTGAGTAATGAGGAGTGCTAATATGGAATTTTGCGAAATAGTTAAGCTATTGTGTTTTTTTCCTTCTTCATTTTGCTTCGTCCTGGTCGATCGCTTAGGGTAGGTACCCCTTGTTTGGAGTTAATCTTTTGCACATCCTCCAACAACTATTCAAGCACTAAAAGCGATTATGGAAAGGTTTTGTGCATGTTTGACAAATACAAAAGAAAAAAGTTGTTCACCAATTTTGATGCACTTCCACAACTTTTGGAGAGAAGCTGATTGGAGCTTTTGATTATACCAAAACAGCTTTGTCTGTCTTTTTACTAATTTACCCTCAAATTATTATCAAACAAATAATATTGAACGGCATCAAGGGGGTTGGATCTATATGTCCTTGAAGCCAATCCAAAGAACCTCGATGACCTGATAAAAGTTATGTCCAGTTTGGCACACATCTACAATTTCATAATTTTATGCACCTTAAAACATAATCAAATGTCGTTATAAGAGTTTATATCTACCAAATTCTTTATGAATATACTATTAAAATTCAATTTATTTAAATATGTCGGAACTATGTGTTGTGCAACATCTATCATTGAATTAGAATATATTTCATATCATTTAACAAAGTTTCTCCTATTAAAATGTAAAATTATCGTCACTACTTTCCGCTATCATAAAATGTGTGTCTTATATGTTGTTAAATATTACATGAATCTCATATTTTTTTTTTTTACAAATAAAAGCATGAATCTCTAAAAAAATTAAGTGACTTTAATAAAATTGGCCAAGTATAAATTTAGTCAAGACCAAATGATAAGAAAATGTTTTAAAAAAGCCATTATGGTTGGTTGAACTTGAGTTATTTAGCACAAGCAAAGAGTGTTAGCCAGCTTTTTGGTAGTGACTTGAAAACAATGCTTGCTACTGAATAATGTTAATTAGTTTCTGAATGGTGCAGCCTTTTGAAGTTAACTTGGTCACTATAAATATGGGACTCTTTAGAGCAAAGAAGCTTAGAGAAAAGTGTATATGTTATTGTCATTGCCTCATTGGGTGGCATCCTAATATGAAATATAAGTGAACTCAATTGCATTGGATTCACCAGCATTGATCTTACAAAAGAATCCTTCGTGACGGCTGAGGAATGGTAATGTGGAATTTGCAAAATGGTTTAAGCATTTAGTGTTGTCGTTGCTGGAATTAAGTGAGGTCAACAACTTACAAAAAGAGAGATGAATGGTCAGGGGCGCCATCTTTGACACTCAAGTTAGCTTAATCACGAGAAAAAAATGAGAAGAATCGAGAAAAGAGAAAGGCTCGAGAGCATGAGATCCAAAAAAGAGTGTGAAGGAGAGTATATACCTTAGCATGGATATTTTGATCTTTTTACTGTAGTAAGGAGTAATGAGTTTACTAAGTATTATTGTGTTTCGTTGTTTTGTTGCAACCTGGGATCAGCATTTTTTAAGCCGTAATGCAATCTTTCCAAATGGCCACGCATCTCACTGACACAGCTGTAATTTTCGTCTTATGTTGAAGAGAAAATGTTACAAGAATTACTTGGACTTTATTTATTGATAAAGACATTTAGCACTATATATTCTTCCCTAAATAAAGATAGGCTCTGGTTATATTTCTTATTTAGGTAGAGCTGATGAAACTTGAAAGATGTTCATAAAATAAATGTGTTATACAAGTGAACATATCAATTTGTTAAGTACAAATATTTAATTTGAACAACTTATCGGAAATGCTTAGTGCGCACTAATAACACTTGCATTAATACATTATGTTATACTAGATGAGTTGTTAAAAGTTGGGCCGCAAAAAAAAAAAAAAAAAAGTTTAAGCACGCATTGTTAAAGTTCTAATTGTGCCTACTATGCTAGTTTGAACTTAACTAGTGATACGGGTAGGGATGGCAATGGGGCGGGGCAAGCAGTTCCCATCCCCATCCCCGAAGGACATGGGGATGCCCCATCTCCAGACCCATTCCTGGCGGAGATTTTTCAGCATCCCCATCCCCGCCCCACTAAATCCCCATCTGCCCCATGCCCCGCCCCATTTACTCATATAACTATACTTTTTTTAAATATACACAATTTACAAGTTTAATCTATCGATCACGATTTTTAATTAAAATTCAAGTTTAATCGAACAAGATAATATAAATAATGCTCAAATAACATCATCAAGAATTCAAGATATCCTCAAGCAACAACAATAACATAAATAATATTCAAACAAAATTATAAAAATTGTTCTTAAACAATTATAAAAGTCAATAAGAAATCATAATAAGTACAAAAGGCTCCAAGCAATTAAAATAAGTACAATTTAT